>RJWJ010017190.1:0-33364 GCA_004363605.1 Indri indri
TGGTCACTGTCCATGGGGCCTCTTGTGGTCATCGCTCTCTGCCAATGGGGGAAGCTCTGGTCTGCCTGCCACCTCTCCTACTAAACTGAAACCGAGGGGCAATTGCTTCCTGTTCCCGTATTTCTGAAATCTCAACTCACATACACACCGTCTTTTACTCTTGACTTTATAACAGCAATATTGAGCATGTTTTCATGAGCATCGGCAATGACAAACCAGCAAAATGAGCACTTACTATGTATAATAAGCTTGGTCAAAGACAGAACAGATGGGATGGAGAGAGAGAGAGAGACAAAGAGATATTCCTTTGAGGGTCTTCCAAGTTATTTGAGTGTAAGGCCATGGATTCTTTCCCCAGCATGCCACTAAAGCTCTTTTCACCAAGGTCGTAAGTGACCTACTGATTGCCAACCCCAGCGAACACTTCCCAACCTTCCCTGCAACGGTTGACTTGACCTCGTATTTGAACACCCTCCCTTGAACCTCCAAGACATCACTCTGCCTCGGCTCTCCCACACTGTCTCTCGCACTACCCCTGAGGTCAACCCCTCCTCCATCTGTCCCGTACATACAGCTGCTGTTTCTCAGGGGTACGGCGTTGGTCTTCCTTTCATTCCGCAATTTTGTGTTTCTCAGCTATTTCATCTAATCCCCGAGTGTGTGAGTCTGCAGTTCGACGTGCTTCCCGGGTGCACTGATTCAAATCCCAAGCAGTTTGGAGACCCCCTGGACTGCTTCATCCCTCTGGCTCTCAGCTCCTGCATCTATACAGTGGGGATCATAGCGGTACCTGCCCCACTGGACTGCTGCTAGGACTGAGGGTGTCCATACGTGCAAAGCACGTGGAGGAGTGCCTGGAACACAGTTTTATGTAAATGTCTGTTAAGTTTGGACAGAGGCCTAATAGGGAAAAAGTTTTCAAAGGAAAGTTGAGGCCTTTTGCTGACACAGATAGATAGTTGTTCCCCCAAATCTAGTCTCTCCTTCGTCCCGAACCCCACGTGGTCCCTGCCTCCCTTGCTTCTCCACGCTGTCATCGCGGCGATGCTCTCCTGCAGGCCAGTCTTCCCAGAGTTGCACAAATTCCTCAAAATATGTCTCTATTTTATGGTTACCTGCCTCTCTTGGGAAGGTGGAAGGCAGGAGAAAGAAGAGAGAAGGAAAAATCTCATTTACGGAGTGCCACTGTTTATTTATGAACTGCCAGGCCCTTTACATTGCACGTCATTCTTCCCAGAACCTTCCTGGGAGGGTGTCATCCCGTCCACTCTGTCCTGAGTGCTCAGTTCTTCCTGTGCACGCGCTGGAGAGCAGGGTTTTCTAGGACTTTATGGGAGGTTCTTTCTTAGCATTGTGCGCATTTGATTCCTAGTCGGCTGACAGATGACGAAATTCTCTAGTATTCTGATGTAAACCCTGGAATTACGACCACGTGTGGGCTTGGACATTGCCTAGAGGCCAGCGCGTTCACCTCCTTGTGGACGTAGTAAGTCTACCCCCAGTCACAGGCCCCAGTTCTGTCTATACCCGGGTTCTCGACATAGAAATACAGAACTTAGAACACTGACTCAGAACTGACTCAAACTGGCATCCGTTCCATATTCATTCACTTGACAAGAACGTAATAACCTCTTATTCTGCTACACACTGGGATGGTTGTAGAATCAAATAATCCTTCGTCCCTGCCCTCAAGGAGTTCGCGTGTTGCATAGCTGTCCCAGGATCAGAACGTAGGTCCTTCTTAGCCAAGTCAAAATCAATTATCAAATCCTCAGTATTTTGTAGTACAACCTGTGGTTTCCAGGCAATGCTGTCTCACGGTTATCCTTGCAACGTTTCCTCCTCTTGCTTTGTGTGGCTGGGATTGCGTCTCCTGTGACTCTGTATCCCCCTCGGCTGGCACAGTGTCTGGCATATAAGGTGCTCAATGGAGGCTTGTTGAATTAATGAATGAAGTACAGGGCTGTTTGTTAATATCAGTATTTTTCTTCTATAGATATCAAACTTGATGCCCAAAGATGTTGATTGACTTGTCAATACATTTGGAACACACCAGGATTCAGATTTTCTAATTTCTAGATGTTTGCTCTTTATAAATTTATTTATTTAATTTTTGACCTTGGGTGCACAGGATTGAGTTCAACATACCTCCTGGGTAAGGAGTCACCAAAATTATCATTCTGTACATGGCCCTTCTTTGGTTACATAGAAGTATGAGTTTTTTCTTACTTAATCCATTGACCCTTCATGACAGTTTTCTATTTGAGGTATTAGACATTTATTTTAATTTTGGAAAATTTTAAGTAATAATTTATTCAAATATTTCCTCTCTTCCATTTTCCCCCCTCTTTTTAAGGGAGTCCTACTATATGAGCATTGACTGTTTTCCTTCCGCCCTCCAACTCTTCTAAATTTTCTTTAACATTTTCCATTTCATTATCCCTTCTGAAGTCTACTTGGAAGGCCTCTGGACTTAGTCTTTTGGCTCAGTAATTTGTTCCTGGGCTGCTATTCAGTCCATGTATTGAGTTTTTTATTTTAATAAAATACTTTTATCCCCCGTGTGATAGTTAATTATATGTCAACTTGGCTAGGCTATGGTGCCCAGGTGTTTGGTCTAACATTAATCTAGATGTTGCTGTGAAAGTATTTTTTTGTAGATGTGCTTAATTTTTACTTGAGTTGACTTTAAGGGAAGGAGATTCCCCTCGATAATGTGGGTACTTAATCAGGTAAAAGCCTTAAGAACAAAAACAGAGGTTTCCCAGAGAAGAAGAAATTCTGTCTTAAGACTGTAACATAGAAATCCTGCTTGAGTATCCAGCCTGTCAGCCTGCCCTATGAATTCCGAGTTCAAGACTGTGACTTTAGCTCTTGCTTGAGTTTCCAGCCTGATGGCCTACCCTTTAGATTTTGTTCTTGCCAGCACCCACAATCGGCCGAGCCGGTTCTCTCTCTCTCTCTCTCCTATGTGTGATACACACACACACACACACACACGCACACACACACACACACGCACACCGTCCTACTGGTTCTGTTTCTTTGGAGAATCCTGACCAATGCACCCATTACCTCTAATTCTTCTTCTTTTTATTTATTTTTTATTATGACTGCTTGCTCCTTCTTCATAATTTCAATATCTTCCCTTATCTCTTTGAGGATATTTACTATGCTTTTCTTTTAGGTTCTTTTTCTGTGTCCATGAAATCTGCTCCCTCTTGTATGGGCTGTTCAATGAGCTGTTGCTCATATTTAATGACTTCTTATTTCCCCCTGAATTATATTCCCTTGGAAATATATCAGGGACCTTTTCCGTCTTTGTACCTCTTCCCCAATGGGGCGGCTTTGCTCCTCAGGGAACCCTCTTAACTCTGCTGTGGGCTGCTCTAATGGTTCCCTTCAGTTCTGGCAGGCCCTGGGCTGGGCTGGCTTTGCTACTTTCTATTTCATTCAGATGATGGGCAGATATCGATCTTCCCAGGGCCATGTTGGGGAAAGAAAAGGGCAGGGACTGACAGCTCTCTGTGGCCCCCATGCTCATCGGTGGCCTGGCCCTCCTCCTGTCTGGGATGCCATCTCTGCGCTGCAACCCAGCCACATTCTGTGTCCTCAGGTGAGTCTCGCAATGGGAATGTTAGATTTTGGGGTTCACCAAATTTCTTCCTGTTCCTGTGGTATCTCAGAATTTGGTCCATGGGTGGAAGCAGCAACTTGCATCTGTTCATTGTCTTGCTAGAGCTCTCGCAATCTTTCTCCTGCTTCAACTAACTGACTGACTGAATGACCGATGGCGTCGCTGATGGATTTCTTGCTCTATAGCTGGCCAATATGCTTTGGAGGTGAGTGGGAATTTTATATTTCCTTATTCTAACTGGGAAAGTGAGACTACCAACTCAGTCTCACAAATAAAAGCAAAATAAAAAGCTGGACAATGTGGCAGACCCCTAACATCTTGTGAGAGCTAAATAGATCCCGTTTGTGGGAGATGGAGGGCGGAGAGGAAGGCACAGTATCTTATTCTGTGCCTGCTTCTGTCAGCGTCCCCTGGGTGCTGCCCTGATGACCTCTCTCAGTGAGCAGGGGCGAGAAGTGCAGCTCTCCAGACATGCACACCTCCCTCCGTCTACGGACGGCATTTTCAATGCTCCGGGATGCTGCTGCCACCTACATAATTGGTGTCACCCTGAATGCCAGAGGCTGCCTTTATATTTGGTCATCGTGGAAGCCTAATGTGTAAACATGAGCACACTGCCTGGTTCATTATCAGGAAGCTCCTCCTTGGAAAGGGAGCCTGTGGAAAATCCTTACATTTGTTTCGAGACAAAGTATTTCTCTTAGAGACTGGCCAGCTCTTGGTGCAGGCAGTGCTGGCCTGAGCAAGCCTGTTTCTGTACAGATGAAATTTCCAGGCTATGCTCTTCATATCCGTGCAATATCTGGGCCGATCCAGGTGCAGGCAGGGGGCTGCTGAACTGCCCAGGAATTCCAACTCTGTCAGATTTAATGGTGCATAAGAAATGGGAGCAGAAATCTTAAAATTCTAATTAAGTGCTATATCTGGCAAACATAGCTGCAAGTTTTGCAGAGTTGGGAGTGAAATGGTTTAGAGAGGGTATTTTACCTGCCTCTCATGTGACATATTTTCAAGTTTCTATCAATAACAATAACAATGACTAACCTTTATAGGAACTTAGTTTAGTTTGCACCAGGCAAAGTGCTAAGTGTTTATCTGGATTATTTCTTTAAGGCGCACAAAGATCACGAGATAGTCATAGTTCTTAATCCCATTAGACAAATGGCAAATCTGAGAATTAGATTGACTTATCTTGTGTCGCACAGAAAGCAAGTGGCGGAGCTGGTCCACCCGAATGTGGAGTCCTGTGCTTAGCGACTAGCCACGTCGCTGCCCAGAACCCAGATCCTTTGTTTGCAGGTGCACTGCCTGCACCTCGAAGAAGACTTGCTCTTGTATCTTTTTTCGAATCGCTTATTTAATAGGCCTTTATTAGCATAAGCACCTGGTTCTAGAAGATTTAGTGTTAAGAAAGAAGCTAAGGTAACGGAGAGGCAGAGACATTTAACAGGTTTCCTTTCTTCTGCTGCCGTTCTTGGCATTTTATTCCTGGGCTTCAATTTCATTTTCCCTTGGCAACGAGCTGGGATACCTGAGCAAGGACAGACACAGCCCAAGGGCTGCTGCCCAGGTCAGTGGGTAAAATGGCTAGACCTGTACTGCCCAGGGGGCGGGGAGGGGCGGAAAGAAGCCCCACGCGATCCTCAGAAATTCAGCTGCTGGTTTAGCTTCTCTGAGCTCCTCAGTGTGAGTGAAGATGAAAGTTTCACTTACATTTTCTTTTGCCATTTCGGTATTTTCCTCACTTGGGTCTGATGATCCTGGGCTAGTGTTTTGGATCTGTCTTATCAAGTCGCACTTTTTTTTCCCCCTGAAGTGCAGAGAGTAGAATGTTTCAAGCCAGACACCTTTTCCATTTCTCTTAAACCCAGTATGATCATAGAGAACTGGAATCATGTATTTCTTATTTATATGAGATTTACTCACATGGAATCCCCTGGATTTTTGAGGAAGCCAGAGAAAGCACGCCACACATTTTCTCTTTGAACTCTAAGTTGTATTTAGCCAAAACTAAGTAAGACAATTGCCAAAGGGTGGGAGTAAGTGGAGATATTGTGAAATTTTATTCTGCAAAGCTGATCCTAAGCCTACTAAAGCAACTCCTGCTGGCTTCTGGGCCTTCCTTGGGAACATCAGGAGGACACTCCTTTCAGGGTAATGCATACCCTGAACACAGGAATGAGGAACGGAGGAAAAGAGAAATAAATAAACCCAATTCTATCACCTAATAAGACTTGGAACTCAGAAAAATGTTGGCTCTGGTTTGCTATAAAGTTGGAACAGATTTTTTTTCCTCTGTTCATACTGAAAAGCACACCTGCACAACCTTCTCTTTCCTGACTTGAAGAGTGCCTTTCAAACAATCCAGGGGAAAGACAGCCCTCAGTGATGTAATGTCATCTTGATTCCCTTTTGAACAAAAATCTCAACCTATTTTCATGCATTAGGTTCCAGTCTGTCAAAACTCTGAAAATGACACAGACAGCGTCAAAATGATGACGTCTGGACCTGGTACAGGTGAAACGTTGGGTGAGGCATCTGTTTGTAACTTTTCTCCTGATATATTTTCAAGTCATGAGCACCATTTGGGTAGGAGAGAAATTACTGAAGTCCATTAGGCAGTTTTCTCTAAGTCATGGGCTTCTGAGATGTGCTGGCTGAACCTTGGCTGCAGGCCGAGGTTGGTTGATCGTCTTGCTGGCTAACAAAAGCCGAAGTAGGTGTCTCAGGGGGAGTGGAGTACAACTATCATCTCCATGGGCTGTGTGTACAAGGGATGTGAATAGAAGCAGGTTTCAGTGGAAGCCTTATGATTGAGCTTTTTGCTTTTATTATTTGGTTTCCATGGTAAGCCTTTTCAAAAGACTTGGATAACAGTCTCTTTGCATACACAGGAGAGTAATGCAACGAATGACGCCGTATGTCGGTGAAAGCTTGAGAGTTTACAAAGTATGCTGTGTGCAGTGCCTCATTTGGTCCCCACAAAAGCCCTAAGGCATAGGCAAGGCTTATTATTCCCTCTTTGCAGAGGAGAAAATTGAGGCCCAAAGAGGCCAAGTGGCTCACTCCTGGCAGTACAGCGAGAATGTGCTACATCAGGTGTTGGCAGGCAACCCCACTGTGGTTTGCAAAGGCTGCTCTGCAAGGGCCGGGCTCAGGGGTGGCCCTCAGGCTCCACAGCTGCCCAGCTCCCTGCAACCTCACCTAGTTCATGAGTTCCCAGTGGGAGGGGTACCTGTAGAGGGTATTTAGAAATGTATGGGAGCTTTGTAGTTTCAATCACCTGGGTGGGGGCGAACCACTGATATTTAGGGATGGCGGCCAGGGGTGCTAACCATTCTACTCCACGCAGGGCCGTTCCCCAAAATGAATTCTCTTGCCCAAATTTTTAATAGCATCCCTGTTGAGAAACACAGGAGAGCATGTTTTTCTTCTTCTTCTTTTTTTTTTTTTTTAAAAAAAAACATAATGAGTTTATACATATGCTTATATTTGAGATACACAAGGTTTCCCCTGTTAAAGTGGACATTTGAAAATGGCTGGACGAGCTGTCCTGTTAGGTACCTTCCAGCTCTAAACTCCCACTGTTCTCTGCATCCTCGTTTCTGGCTTTCTCCAAAGGTGCAACAGAGAGGGGCTCTGACCTTCTCTCTGGTCTTAAATTCCAGTCGTGGAACCACAGGAAGTTGAATGTTATCAGGCAGGCAGGTGGCTTGGGCTCCATGCGCAGGCACTGGCCCTTGCCAATCCGAACCACCCAGGCTGGAGCGCCTTAGGAATCTCGCTGCAAATTCTGCGATTCAGCTGGCAGCCAGGTTAAAGACGTAGGCACCAGCTGTCCTCACTCCTCTGCTGAGAAGACTGATGCTTACGAATTCCTCCACCTACTTGGAAGCTGCTCTTCTCTGCAGCCTGGGATTTTTCCACTGAAAGTGTTAAAGTTGGGGGTGGCAGGGAAGAGGGTGTTGCACACACATGAACCTGTCTGTCACAGCCATGCGCTGCTGAGAGCTGAGATGTGACAGTTTATTTGCAAACCCTGTGAGTGGTGCTGGCAGCATCTCGTTCCTTCTCCAAGTGTCCTGGCCAGCAGGGCTTCCTTACATCTATGCCGGCTGCCTCCCCCAGGGCACTGAGAGCCCCTAGAGAAGCCTGTCATTCTTTTACCAACTCTCATTTACACTTGGTGACTAAAAGAGGCAGCAGTGTGGGTCAGGATAGGAAGAGAAGGCACTTCAGTGCTGCCATGATCATCCTGACAGAGACGTTGCTTCTCAAGCATGTCACACACCTTGCAGTAATTCTCTGACTATCCCACTTTACAGATGAGAAAATTGACACTTAGCATTAGTATATAAACTTCCCAAGACCACCTGGCCTCTAGGCGATACAGCCAGGTTCCCACCCACATCTGCCTGGGCTGAAGAACGTCTTCGTGGCCACTGGTTCCCTGCCTCCGTGAGCCTCAGGCTGCCTCTGACTATGTCGTCTGAGGACACCTTTTCCTTCAGAGCTCCTGTGCCCTGTGAGGACTCCTAGGGTCACCAGCGGGCCAGCAGCCCAGACGCCACGGCTCCTTGCTCACTGCCGTACCCCGTTGTCCAGTCTGCTCCTGGCGTGGAGGAGGTGCTTGCAGCCCTGCCGGACGCACATGCACAAGTCCAGGCCCCCCCCACATCTGTGCAGCGCCGGTAATCACGTCTCGTTGTAAGTCCTACCTCCCAGCTCAGACGCAGCAGCCTCTAGGTCAGTGGTGGGGAGTGTCAGGAAGGATGATGGTGGCCCCAGCGCTGCAGCGACTGCAGCTGAGAGTGTGGACAACCCGCAGGGCACAGTGGCCGGAGATCACTGATGCAGCGAGGTGTGTTTGAGGTCACATGTCACAGACACAGTGGCCTAAGGGCCCTTCCCTGCTCTCCCCTGTTCCTTTCTGACTCAGGGCGGGGGCTAGGCTGAGGCCAGCAAGGCATTAGACCCAAGTGCAAAGTTTAAGGGGCCTCCCCGAAAAGCTCAGTTGTCACGATAAATTATGTGTGCTGGGTCATAGTAGAGCCGAAGGCAAAAGGGAGAATTGCTTATACTGATCTTATCTTTATCTAAAATGCTGATATTTTATCATGAAATTTTTGCGTTGTGATTTTTAAAAATATGGCATTAAAATATTACTCGTCTTGACTACGGGGCTTTTTGACACCCCTTAGTTTTGCACCCGAGGCAAGTGCCTGCCCTCATGTCCCCTCCCACCCCCTCACTCATTTAGCCAGACTGTCCACTGCGTCTGTACTGTGCTCGGAGCCGGCAGCTGCCTGTTGGCCTCAGGACCTTTGCACAGGCCATTCTCATTTCCTAGCCCTCCTGTTCCCGAATCCATGTGGCTCCAGCTCAAACTTCCTTTAACACTTTGCTCGTTTCTTTGTTGATTGCTTTATTTCTGTCCACTATAGTGTAAATTCCAGGAGGGCGGGTGTTTGCATCTGTTACGTTCATTGTCATGGTCAGGCATGTGGTGCACCCTCGGTAAATATTTGATGTATGAAAGAATAAATGAATATGAGAAATGGATCTATCGAGGAGCTTAAAAACCATAATTAGGAATTTTAATTTGAGAGTCAATAGCCATTGCCGACTTCTGGAAAAAACCCAATTATAGCTACTATTTCTATGTGCAGGCACGATGCTAAGTCCTTTTTATAGTTATATTATCTCATCGAATCTTCACAACAACCCATATTTTACAGAGGAAGAAAGTGAGACTGGAGTTAAGGAACACGCACAAGGATAAGGGTCTTGGATTTAAACATAGATCTGTCTGAGCTTAACGAGGATCCTTGATGTTGTGGGATGTGTTGGATGAGGAAGAAGGAGATGGGAGGTCGGTGGAAAACCGAACAAGAAACGTGTGAGATGAAGGAGGAGAGAGGCGATGTGTCAGAACAACTTTCCATCATCCGTGGCGCATCTCTGCCGTCTCACGGGGAACGAAGTCCAGGAGGATTGGGTGGGCCCATTGCCAGTGGGTGGAAAGCAGGTCGGATCTAGGCTAAGAGAGGCTGGTGTCATTAACTCAGCTAGACTCAACTCTGTTGAAAAACAATGAGTTCAGGGCTTCTTTGTAAATGAGATTTTAATCCGATTGGCAATGGTCATCTTTTGTAAGAACGAGCAAACCTGTATTTATTTATCTATGACTCAAGCTCCTTAACCAGGTCCTTGCCAGCAGCTTTCACCTGGGATGGGGTAGTCTGGTTGGTGACTCTTGTGAGAGCACTTGGAGGGACAACGGCATTGTCAAATAGAAAGAGCAACCCAGGAAACCCTTGGCGAGCACCTTGGTTCTGCAAATCACTTAACCTTTCTGAACCTGCTTGTTCTGGGAGGTGGTGATGGCCATCCTTTTCGCACAGGGGACCGTGAAGATTAAATGAGATGATGTCTATAAGGCACCTAGCGTGATACCCGGCACAGAGGAGCTATACCATGGATATTTTGTACTTTACTTTTTTTTTTGTTGTTGTCTTTTTTCTCTTTTTTTCTTTGGAGGCTGATCAGTGGGGAAGGAGAGAAGGGATGAGGGCAAGGGCAGGGAGTGGGTGGCCCTCTAGTGAACCTAGTAGGGTTACAGGTGACCCTTGATTACACAAGCACAAATTTAAAAGTGATACCTGACAATAAAATGGTATTTAAAGAACACTCTTTCTCTAAGGAGTTCACAGCACTTTTCCATGCACTCACTGGCTCTGGCAGTGATCCCTGGACAGGTCCCGTCACCTCCATCCCCAAGACAGGAGAGAGACCTGGGCAGGGAGAGACCCACCCAGTGCCGCTGTTCTCTCAGTTCTCTTCTCTGTCTTGTGAGCCCACAAAGCAAGCAAGGCCCAGCTGGAGAATCAGTGACACCTTCAGAGTCCTGCACGCCAGAAAGTCCCCGTAATCTTAAGCACCTTAATAAAGCAGTGCTCTCTTACGGGGAAGTGGAGCTTTCCAGGAAAGTTGTCTTGAAATGAGTGACTAGAACAGCAACTTCATCTTGCCGAGCCCGTGAGGGGATTTGCTTCATTCTAGAGTTCCAAGGGGCAGGCTGAGACATGACTAGTCAGTGTCGATGGTTTCTGACTAATCCGTGAAATCAAAAAACTATAGTTTTTCTTTCCTCCTCCTTCTCTTCTCCCTCCGTCTCCTATTTATTTTCCTCTTCCTCCTCCTTCTTCTCCTTCTCTTCCCTTCCCCCACCTCCTTCTTTTTTTTTTTTTTTTTTTTTTTTGGCAGGTTTTGACCCAAGGCCAGTAAAATGGACAGCTCTTTAGAATAAGTTTGGTTAAGATGGAGAACCACGAGCACCAACTTAGGGCACAATCTTGGAGAAAGCTAGACTGGAGCTGAAGCAGTAGACGTCAAGCCCTCCAAGACAGAGAGAATAAACTTGCAGTTAGTTTTATCGTTGACTCTGAATCATCTGGTGGCTGCGGTGTATCTTCCACTTGATCAGTTAGATGAACAGAGAAGGTGACCTTGGTTTCAGAGGAGGCCGGGCAGGCAGGACCCAAAGACTCAAAGCCGCCGAGATGTGTTTGGCTTCATTGCACCAGCCCATGTTCCTAAAAACATGGAAGCCACAGACAGAACGAAGGGTGGTTGCTGGTCTGTGGTCTCAGTTGAAACCGTTGTATCTGACGGGCTTCCATTCCTGAGGCCACTCAAAAGTACCTCAATTTTAATCAAAACGTTCAGCAAACAGTGAAGTAACAATCACATCATGGAGTTTCACACTCATTCAATCAACAAGCATTTACGGACCAGGCATGGTGCGAGACGAAGCCATCCGTGTGAAGAGAGTGCAGCAGTTGATTTATTCATATCACAGCAGTCTTAGGAGGCTGAGTGGATACGGCTCCCATTTTATAGGGGAGGTGAACAAAGCTCAGAGTGATGACTAAAATTTGCTCAAAATTTAATGTATAGCTTATAGGCAGAAATCATGTCTTCTGAAGACAAATAATAACAACTAATATCACTGAACATTTACAATGTGCCAAGGCACTGACTTAGTTGCTTTCCATGTGCAGTGTTGCATCTGAGTCTCACAACAATCCTATGAAGTAGATGCTATGTTTATGCTACCCAATTTACAGATGAGCAAACAGAGGCCCAGAACAAGTAAGTAACTTAGAGGAAGAGATGGGCCCAGCATCACACCCAGCCAGACCAGCTAGGCCCACTGGGACTGCCAGCTACAGAGAGGGTCTCACTGCCCTGAGTAGGGGGTGAGCATCAGTAGTTTCCTTTGGTGAGGAACGTGTCAGCCCTCATGCGTTTGCAATCCTTATATTCAAGCACATGCCAGCAAACATTTACATCCTAGGCACACTTTCTGCTGGTCCTTAGAAGTGGACCTTTTTGGGCAGTGATCTTCGTGCAGCCTGTGTGGGAGGGCTGACATCTGTAGGGAAGGAGGTGTGGTCTGTGGGTGACTTAGTGCTCTTGGCCTCGTTGCTTTTGTGAGGGTCCCAGAAGGTGCTGGTGGTGGTCACAGTGACCCCCACTATCATTAACACACCACTAACATTTTTCTAAGCACTTACTCTGTGCCGGGAACTGTGCTAAGCACTTGGAAAGCATTAGCTCACTTAATCCATACAACATCTTTGTTAGGTACCTACTGATATTATGCCCATTTTACAGAGGATAAAACTGAGGCTTACAGAGCCCAAGCTACTGACACACGGTCACTCAGCTAATAAGTGGCAGAACTAGGGTACCTGGGAAGACAATGGCCTTTCCCACCTCGGCAGGCAGGCTGGTTAGCGCAGGCTGCAGCTCTCTCACGGGTGTTCGGCCGTGGGCTCTGCCACGGGACTGCCTGCCCTGCCCACCTATTCCCACCCTGGGCAAAGGCTGTTTAAGTGGTTTGGAGAAGGCCTCCCTAGAAGAACCATAGTTTGGGGACTGCCCTTGTGCCTTCCAAGAGATTGGGCCAGGGAGGCACATGTGCTGGCTGGGTCAAGGGACTCCACATTAGACCAGTTTCTTTCCCCTGGTTTTATTCACTCAAAAATAGATGTTACGGCAGGGCTTTGGGGAGAAAAGGCAGGGAGATGCAGAGAGCTCATTTATCTGAAGTTAAACTGAGCAGGCTCAGTGTTTTAGGTTCGTTGTACTGTAGGCTGTAGGCTGTGAGGCTGCAGGGGGGCAGGACTCCCCCGGTGAGGGTGGCTTCGGTTTCTCTGAGGCCTAATTTGGGCGAGGTAGGGGAGGGTGACAGGCACCCATGGGGCAGGTGGGAGGCTGGGCGACCTGGAGACACCTTGCTGGGCTAAGCACTCAAACCTGACCCGCAGATCCGAATCAGCCTTCGCCCCTCCATCGCGCGGGCCCCGAGATGCTGCCTGGCCTCTGCCCCAGCAGAACGAAACAGGACTGGAGGGGACAGGGCTGGCCCTGAGAACTGTGCGCTGGACTCAGAGGCTGCGGAGACAGAGGGGGCGGCTGGTTCCTGTGTCCGAGCTGAGGTCCAGGATTGGCCTGAGGCAGCCTTTGTCTGAGGCCCCAGGGGATGGGTGGTTGCGTGAGCAAACCTCCCAGAATGGGACAGCGGCAGAGAAAGTCTCCTTTCCTCATCTGGAGGGGCAAGAGCTGGCAGGACACATTTCCCCCAGGGGGTGGAGGGGAAGGATCTGGGGCAGAGGCGGTGGGTGGCGCCAAGTCGGTGGGAGGGAAGCTCGAGCTGAAGGGCCGCGGAGCTGCTCCAGCCCTGGCCACCGACCGTCCCAGATGTGCGAGGTCATCCAGTGGCCTTTTTTAGCCTTTGTTTTGTAAAGAACTGGACAGCTTGTCACGTGGGGCACATTATCGGAGCAGATGACATATCTCAGGAACCACGAGGGAAGTTCAACAAGGTTAGGTTTCTAAAACCGAGGCAGCCTTGGCTTTGAATAATGGGTTTAAGAATCACCCATGAACTTGGAGCTCCAGACTGGGGTTTTCTCATTAGCTCATCCTGCACTTATTTCTAAGTCGTTAAAAACATTCATATGGATAGATAGGGGTAGATAATGATATTGATAGATAAATAGATATTTGTATTTTTTTCCTGATTATGAAAATAATATATATTGTAGAAATATATATCGTACGAAGTCACAGAGGAGAAAATTTAAAATCACCCATAAATTCAGAAATACCACCAGAAAGATTTTTGGCATTTAGCGCTCTAGGATTATCCTTGTGCATTTGTGCCAATACGTCTAACTATATAAACATGTTTATAGTTATTTTTACAAAAGGAATCATACAATAAAAGCTTCTCACTTAATATATTTTGAACATTGCTGACAAGTTTCTGTATCATCATGTTTAAATAGTTGCTTAGTAGTCATTGGATGGATGTACTGCAGTTTTTTAAACTAATTCCTTATTGTGGCTCACAGATGTTTCCATTTTTCACTATTGTAAACAAGACTGAACTGGACATCCCTATAGAAAACCTTTCCACATTCTGCTTTATAACAGGTGCAAAGTTCAGCCTTGGGGGCCTTTGAATCTTTTATTCACATCTGGGAAAGGATTAGGATTTGTGTGTGGGAGCTTAGTTGCCCGACAAGAGTCAGGGTGGGACCTTGGAGCCAACAGAGTGGCAAGGCTACTTCCAAAATTAACCCAATTTTACTTTGGATTGATAGAAACAGTATCTGGAAGAAAAAGTGTCAGGCCATATCTGGAGAATTGTGCAAAGGTCTGATGATAAATGTAAGAGGGATATTGGAAAATGGGAGTTTGTTTAGAGAAGGCCGCAGGGTGATGCAGGGTTCTTCACAGGAGCCCTTAAAACACTTCCAGGTTTATAGACTCAGGGCTCCTCTTTTGGCTACAGAATGTGTGGATTTGAGTTTTTTCCCCATAATGAGCCAAAACATTGAAGGAGTGCCGGCAACTGATTTAGTGTAAGCCCAGTGGCCTTCTGTGGAAGTCTAGAGGGCCAGCGTGACGGCCCCAGGTCCGCCACGGCCCACGGCTTTGTCACGCCCGTCATCCTTAGCGCCTGGCTTCCATCTTGACCATTCCCTCGTGCCCACACTTGGCAGCGGGTCTCTAGCCATGACCTCTTTATTTCAAGCAGAGCTGATAATAACTCAGAATGCACAGGTTTGGCCAATGAGTTGTTTCAATATTGACTTATTTCTCTGAAAAGGTGGGCAAATAACCACTGCCTTTTGGTATCCCTGATCATCTCCAAGATCCAGCAACTAAAGAGTTAACACAAGCTCCAGCAGGATCCTCCAAGACTTTGCTCAGCCCTAAGGCTGATGTCCATTGGAGTGGTCGAACATGATCAAAATCAAGCCCAATTCCAGGCAACCAAAGGTTTCACTTCCCAGGTGAGTTGGCCTTCTTGACAGGGCCTGCCCCAGAAGACACCACCCCATTAACTTATACTTACAGCTCATTGGCTGCCCCCATCTGCGATGCACGCTGGGAAATGTAGTTCTGTAGCCATCAGGATGCCATGGCTCCAGCAACTTAAGGTTCTCTTCCTGAGGAAGCAGGGGTGTTGGGCAGGTGACCAGCAGCTCCTACTCAGGAAAGCAAGCTTTATGGTGGCCACAGGAAAGGAGGCTGAAGCTTTTTCACATCTTAGTGTGAATAATGTCCCAAATCAAGTCCTCAGCATTACAGGGGGAGATAATTCTCCTCCCCCATTATAGTTGCCTACTGTATGTGTGTGTGTGCGTGCACGAGTGTTTGTGTGTGTGCGGTTTGGGAAGGAGGGAGGTGGGTGGTGGGGGGCGGGTTATGCAGCTGGGATGTTGGGTCTCCAGAAAGAAAAGAAGGAACAGATTACTATTCCAGTTGTCAGGGAAAAACATGACGCTGAGACCAACAGCCTAAGAAAACCCTTCCTTTAAATAACAACAACCCCCCTTTTAAAATAAAAATAACTAAAGCAAAAATAAAACCTTCCCCCAAAGCTGGAAGACATGTAAATTGGAAGGCAATTTGGCAGTATTTAGCAAAACAAAAAATTCACACACCGCTTGACCCAGCAAATCCATTTACTGGAATCTCTCCTAAGAAATACTCATTTGCCTGTGCGAAGATGTATGTACAAAGATGTTGATTGCAGTGTGGTCTGCAAATGGGGAAAACTACACATGAACATCTACCAATAGGGGATTTGTTAAACCAAATTAGGGTATATCCATTCTGAAGAATTAAAAGAATGAAGCAGGCTTCTTGTATCGCCATCGGAAAAAAATCTACAAAATATAGTTGAAGGAAAATAAGCAAAATGAGTAACAACTGGAATGCAAATTTAGTATGATACTGCTGTAAAAAAAGTTGTATATACATATATGTCAGTGTATGAAAGGGAACTGGGACAGGACCCCACGTTATTGACAGTGGGAGGGGAGGAGGGCGGAGGGTTGAAGGGACTTTTAAGCTTTGTTCTATATACTGCTTAACTCTTTAGATCTGAATGTATTCGTGAATTATTTATGCAATTAAAAAACTCACGTTGACAAACCTGCAGAGTCCATGGGAGCAGGCAGCTGGAGAGACACCTCGGGAGTGTAGGTAGAAGGCAGTTGCATTTTTAGCACAGCTTAAAAATAACATAATACTAAAACGATTGTAAGTAAGACTGTAATAATAATATAAATAACACAGCAAACACTCATGCAGTTCTTATTATAAGGCAGGACAGTTCTCGGTACACTGCATATATTATTTAATCTTCATAACAACTCTATGGATTGGTGCTGTCATTGTTATTTCTATCTAACGGACGTTGCCCAAGGTCACGTGGCTTCCACGAGGCAGAATGAAGAATGGAACCCAGGTGTTCTGACTGTGGGATCATGCCCTCTGCCCCGCTCAGGGCTGCCTGTGTGCGTTTGTAGCATTGCTTACAGTTTGCAGGGCAACTTCACATACATCGCCACATTCGTTTGTCAGAGCCGCGCGCAAGGCTGGCTGCCTCACTGTTTAACCCGCTCCCTCTGAACTGTTTACTCTTCATTACTCATTCACTCCCCGAGGCCCACAAACTCTTCATTACGCCTCATCGTCTGCATTAGACAGATGACAAAATGGGCTCGGAGAGTTCACACCGCCTTCCCCGGCTCACATGGCTGCCATCTTAATTTGGGTTTCCCCCAAAGCAGACAGGACAAGGATTTGATGGCAGGTCGCTTATTTGGGAAGGAATGGGGACATAAGCCAGCCAGCTGGGGACAGGAGAAAGCAGTCGGGTGTGTTGCGGATAGTTGCACAGCGGGACCTGGGCTTCTGCTGAGGGCCCTCTGAGACTGTGCAGAACAGACCACCCAGGGCCACAGGGCCCGGCTGGCGTCTTTGTTTACTGCATGAGGGTCGCTCCCCAGCACTTCTGGCCTGCCCTGGGGGAGGATCAGGTGGGTTTCTGGGGCCAAGCATCATCCCAGGCAGAGATGCAAGAAACTGCTACCTTGCCCTGCAACTGTGGGCAGCAGGTGATCTTTGGTGGGCAGGGCCGTACCAGTGACCATCAAAGTTGATGAACGAAGCAGAATCTGAATTCGAACTCAAGTTCCCCTTTCTCTCACATACACTGGCACAGCAGAGGAGTGCCAAGCATGGCGCTGGGAAACAGAGTCACAGGGAGAGTTCCCTTGCTGCTTCCCTAACCTGTAGCCCTGAAAGAAGGGAGAATTAACTGGGGGAAGGAGACCGCCTTGAACAACCTGCTTTGCTGCAGCCACACTGGCCCTGGGCTCTTTTCCTGATACCCAAAGCTTTGGGCTTGCTGTTCCTTCTAACGTTTCTTCCTCAGCTCTGTTAGGTCTCCACCCCGCTGCTCCAGGGAGGCCTCTGTGCCACACTCTACATTCGCACCCGCTCCTGTGCCCCTTAGCACTCACCATTGGCCAACAGAGGAAAAATTCTACCTTTTCCTCTTGATTCCTGCTTCCTCCTTCATCAGAGCATAAGCTGCACAGAGGCAGGATGCGTAGCACGTGCCTGCTCCATAGATGGCTCCCAGTGTTTGTTGATGGAATGATCGACAAATAAGGTGGAGAAGGGCGGCTTGGGGAGGGGTAAGGACCGCCTTGGAGAGCTGTACGGTGGGGGATGGTAGAGACAGAGGTTAAATGGAGTGGGAGGGACCCCTCCAAACAAACTTGCTCTACATCTATTTTTATTGAAAGCCTGTGGTCCCAGATGCTCCTCCCGCCAGGGTGGCAGTGGGTTTGGGGTTTCGGAAGCCTGGAGTTCCCTCTCTAGCATGCAGAAAGGGACTGTTGCAAGCTACAGTTCTCAAGAGCAGGGAGCAGGCCCCGTGCCAGCTCGGCCCTGATGCAGGAGGTCCGGCTTCCTGTTGGAGCCCGAGGCTTGGCCCGGTGGCCCAGGAAAGGCCGGACGAACAGGAGCTCCCTGTTGCTCTGCGGGTAGGCCACGGGTTGTGCGGGTAATTGGCATTTCCTGCTCCCTTGCAGCCTCTGGCTCTCCCGGGTCCTGCTCCGGCCTCTGACCTCCTGATACTGGGGCATCCTTTCCTGTGGGGGCCCCAAAGACCCTCTCTCTATAGCTTCAGGTCACCACATGCTTCCTTGCTGTGGCCTTTAACTGCCTGTCTTTTCCCCTTTCCGGTCCCAGGGAGTCCCGTTCCCTTAAAAACTCACCCATAGCTGCTGTTTGTTGAGCAACTTCCGATGTGCCAGGCCCTGTGCTAAAGGCTTCATGCTGATCACCTCCCTTAATCCTCACACTCCCCTGTGAGGCTGGTACTATTACGTCCCCCATTTTGCAAATTGAGATGAATGACTGTGATCATTAGTTGAGGGCTTCCCATTTGCTGAGCCTGTCCTAAGCACCTCATGTGTGTGGCAGATTGTATTCATGTTCTTGAATGTTTGCTGACCCGTCCAGAGGGACAGGATCATGTTCCCCACCCTGTTGACAACAGGTGTGACTTGCTTGGCCAATGGAACAGAATTGGAAGTGACATGCTTCCGAGTAGGAGCTCTGAGAGCCACCGCGGCTCTGCCTCTCTTCCTTTTCAGCCTTGCCTGGAGCAGATACATGCGGGTCCCCCCATCTGGTTGCCAGAGCAAAGACAGACGGCCAAACCACAACGAACGCAAGACAGGAGCGAGACATAAACCTTTGTTGTCGTAAGCCACTAAGATTTGAGGGTTGTTTGCAGCATAATCTAGTGAAAGCCAGTGGATACGACATGCATTACCACACCTAATCCTAAGAACAGCCCTGGGGGGTAGGTATTCATAGACCCATTTTCAACTTTAATACTATAACTCTACTAAATCCTGGAGAAGGAATCTGTACGGCTCAGCCTCCATGTAGAGTCAACTTGAAAGAAACACAGGACAAGAGCCAGACTAATTAAAAGGGAATTTTATTTTACTTATTTTTATTTTTTTTGAGACAGAGTCTCACTCTGTTGCCCAGGTGAATGCCGTGGCATCAGCCTAGCTTACAGCAACCTCAGACTCCTGGGCTCAAGCGATCCTCCTGCCTCAGCCTCCCGAGTAGCTGGGACTACAGGCACGCACCACCACACCTGGCTGATATTTTCTATTTTTAGTAGAGACAGGGTCTCACTCTTGCTCAGGCTGGTCTCGAACTCCTGAGTTCAAGTGATCCTCCTGCCTCGGCTTCCCAGAGTGCTAGGATTACTGGTGTGAGCCACCGTGCCTGCCCAAAAGGGAATTTTATTCTTGAATCTCAGAAAAGGAAAAAAAAAAAAACCGAACAGGGTCCAAATGCAACTTGTAATTGAATTCCCTCTGCCCTCCCACCCACTTTCCTTTCACCTGTGGCTACTACCAGCATGACACAAATGTCCCCAACTTCTCTCTTCCATCCTGGGCTTCTTATTGTTTATCTCTCCTCCTCTCTCTTCCTTCCTTCCATCTTCACCAAAGCAGACCAACTTTTTTTTTTCCATTAAAAAAAATTTTGGATACTCCTTGTTGGGGGAACTCAATATCTTCTCTTTATCAGGAGAGGCAGGTTTCACAGCCCCTGGAGAGACTGATCAAGACCTTCCTTCCACACCCATTGACCCAGATTCCAGGCCCTGGCACTTCCCAGGACAGACTGGATGACTTTTTAGCTCCAATTCCAACAAGCAAGAATCCTTTCTTGCTGAAAGGAGAAAGAGGAGGAGAAATTGAGTTGCTAGAATTTTCTCTGATGGGCGGGAGGAAGGGTAAAGGCTGTGTGAACCCCAAGTAATTATTTGCCTGTTACGTTAGTAATAATAGCAGCTGATATTTATTGAGTTTACATCCCAAATATGCTAAGCCTTTGGTATACACTTATCTCATTTTTTCCTTATTGAAACCCTGTAAGATAATAAAAACCCCATTTTACAGACAAGGAATTTAAGCAGAAAGAAGTTGAGACACTTGCCCAAGAACATAAGCTAAGAAGTGACAGAACCAAGGTTCAGATCCAGGTCTGGATGCCCGGCCTGTGCGTGCCATTCGTGGGCTTTCCTGTGATTACATGGTTAGCTCAGTGCTCGCAGCCTCCAGTGGCTCCCAGAGCCCTTGGGACACGTTCCCAGCCCCTGAACATGCTTAGGAGGCCCTTCCGGCTGGTCCCTGTCACTGGTCCCTCAACTCCACTGCCGTTCACTTCTTTGAGTGTCCCCGAGGTGGCTTCCTGTTTCCCTTGGGTTCCGACCTGCATGAGGACACCCTTGTTCCAGCCTCTGTCCGTCTGCCTGGTTAAGGGGCACTGCTCCTTCAGGCGGTGGCTTTGCGTCACCTCCCCTGGGCCCCTCCCTCAGACATCGCCCCCTCAGCCTCCGTGAGCTGCCCATTCACGTGTCTCCAGTTTCACGTGTGCCCCAGGGCCCAGCGCAGGCCTAAGACGTTGTGTGTGCCCGATAAGTGTTTGTTTAACGAAGGGATGACTGATGTTCCGTTGTTCACTTCATGTGAAGTGGATTGTTTGGTTACTCCTAATATCTGGTGAAGTTTCCTGGCTCCGGGTTCCAGGCCACATCTGGATTTGATGCCTGTCGTCAGTGGCCCTAAAGCCTGTGATGAGCAGCGTCTTCCTGCTGGCCTGGTATTTGACTTTTTCATATTTTTTCCACCTTTATCACCTCCAAAGGAGACCAGGCTTTTTTTCATTAACAAAAATTTTGGATATCCCTTGTTTGGGGGAACTTGGTATCTTCTTCCTTTTAATCCCTGATGGGCATATTTCATACTCCCTGAGACAACTCGTCAAGAAGCCTCCTTCCATACGCGTTGACCCAGGGTCGAGCCCCTGACATCTCCCAGGAATGGCTGGACGAGTCCCCAGCCCAGAGAAGGATTGCCTGGAGTCAGCAGATCACAGCTTTGTCAGGTAACGTCCTTTGCACTTCAGGCCTCTGACAGCAACATGGATATCAGTCTTATTGAGGGGTAGAAAAATTCTTTCACAATATGCAGCCAAAAAAAAAAAAAAAAAACCAACCAGCCAAGCAACCTAAAGTGGCCTTAACTGAGGGTCTTCCAGGCTTCCGAGGTGAAGGAAGAGAAGCAGGCAGGCACGGAGCTTCCCACAGAACCTGGGATTTTCACATTCGCTGCGTCAGAGGTGCTGGCCACATCCCCTGTGCCTCCCCAGGGCCTGGAGAGCTTCCCTGCACTGAGTGCAGAGAGTGGCTGGCTGGGGATGGGAGTGGGAGAGTGGGCAGGTCTGGAAAGCCACTCCATTAGGTCACTTCCACCCATACCGCTTTGCACTTGCTGTATAATTCAGAGCTGCACATCACCTACTTTATACCAAGGACAAGCCGACAAGGGGGCATGCACAGTCACAGCTAGAATCTACGCCTGAGAGCGGAGATTCTATCTGGGCCCTAGCAATATACTTAGGTGATATGTTAGGCTCCAAATCAATTATCCCTCAAGCTATTAGATCTGTTCATAATCTCTGCGAGGATGAACGAACATTTCTTGTGTCCCAGGCACTGTGCTGGAGGCATTGTATTAGAGCTTCTCAAACTACATTGGAATTGCTGGGCGGGCTTATTAAATACAGATTGCTGTGTGCCATCCCCAGAGTGTCAGATTCAGTAGGTCTGGGATGGGACCCAGAAATTTGCACTTCCAGCAAGTTCCCAGGTAGGCTGATGCTACTGCTGCGGGAATCATGTGCTGAGAACCCTTGCGTTACATGTGCTTTTTAATTACATGCTCACAGTCACTGACCTTTGAATTTATAGGTGAAGTTTAAGCATCTAATTCGAGGTTACATGGCCAGGAACTGGCGTCAATGCTAGCCGGTCCCAAAGCCTGCTCTCTTTCCCTGTAGCCGCTCTATCCTCCCATCACACTTATCTGCCTTGGGTTTGCATAAAGACAAACCAACAAACCACAAAACACCATCCCAAACACTTAAACGACCTGCTCCTCAAGTCACCCTCTGCTACTTTTATCTCCATGATAGAGACAGCTAAGTAAGCGTTAGTGGGATGCCAGGCACATTGCAGTTCATGACTGCAAACCAAATGCACGGCAGACCTGGGGCTCGAGAGTCCGATTCTGCCGGCGGGCAAGTCCCAAGGCCACAGCGTATTTCAGTCAATGTGTAGCATGATCAGGGACTTCATTTTGAAACAGTCTGGAGCCATGGCAATCTTCCATACTGCTTCTGCTCTCCGTCAGCCGTCTCTCGGGGTGGCTGAGAATGGCTGCACAGCCCTTGCCCTGGGGGAGCCTGGAGAGTGGCCTTCCAGGAAGCTCTGGCACCCTGGAGCCTTGCTTAAAAGCTGCCGCATTTGTAAACAACCAGCTGACAGCTGCCAGACAGCTGGGAATCTACAGCCTCGACCAAATGGGCCAGCAGTGAGAGATGAGGAGTGTGGATTTTTTTTTTTTAACTTCGCGGAGAATGGCATGTAACATTTATCCTTGCAGGTGGTTTCTTCGCAATACAGACATCATACTGAGAAAAGTCTACAGGCACACATCTGTCTCTTGGAGTCACCTTGGAACCTATGGGCACCTGTCCATTAGCCACATGGTCTTCCATTCCCAGAACTGGGAGGACAGGGATGGGTAAAGTCACTCCTCAATGGTGCTTCGAGTACTTTATGTATACAAAAAGACCCCAAAGCACAAGATGTCTCCCTACCTAGTGACATGGAAAAATTCTATCAGAGGGATTTGGTTCACTTTTTAAAGTGATCCAGAGATTTTTATGTTTCTTGATAGCCTTTGCAAAGATTTACCTCTCAAAAAGCGACAATGAACATAAAAATGATGACAACCAAAAAGACAAGCTAAACTCAAGGGAGAAACATAAGTAGCAGCTTGGTCAGACATTACAAATGAAAAATAATCATGAAATGCACTCAAATCTTTCAAAGATTGTGGACAGCACAAAAGCTTGAAGAACTCCTGGGAAAAACTCCTCCAAATAGGTTTAAAAGCTCTGCTGAGCCGAGTGACAAGAGGGTGTAGAGTTTTTGTTTTGTTTTCGTTTTTGTTTTTCAATGGGAAGAGAAAAATGTGCCACTGCTCTGGGTTCCAGCAGGCACCCTTTCCCGTTGCTGGCAGCCACCGCCTTCCCTGGGCCTCCCGTGACCAGATTTTACTTTAGCTTTCTCTGGGGTGAGCCCCAACAAGTCAGAAATACTGACTGCAGTGTCTGTGGCTTTCCCTAAAGCCAATAATGAATCATAGGCAGAAAGACAAAATTGCATTGTGTGAAGATTCATCACACCTCATTCACAAGGCCCGTGGAAAGGGACCAAGTGCTCTATCACCATCAGCAAACTGGCCAGAGGTACACAGAATGTCCCCTGGCAGTTCCCAGGCACACGTTGTCAACCAGCTGAAGCTTACCTCTTTCAGCACAGAAACTTTAATTCTCCCCGTGATACTGGGTGGAAATCTTGCTGAAAAGGAACCACATTACTGTTTGCTGCCTTATGTCTCTGTTTCTTACGAACAGATATTCTTTATAGTACAGAGATATCTACCAGGGTTACCTACCCTAAAAGATCCCAGTTGTCAATCTTTTTTTAAAATTTTTTTCCCGCCTGTTCTGTTGCAAAGTGTTTCTAAAAAGAGGAACCTCTCACCTTCCTTACCGGTCGCTGTGAGGAGGGTTTGGGTGCCTGTATGGAAATGGAGGTGGCATGGTAATGTCATGGCAGAGATTGTTCACCGACTCATTTGAAGATCACAATGTGTCATCAGTGACAGTGTGAATCAGGTGAGTGGTAACCACTGCTGAAGAAATAAGTCAAAAGACACACTGTTTATAAGGACCAGCCCTTCTAAAAGTATTTCAGGAGTTCAAGGATTTGAGGGGGGGAAAAATTTGCTTTCTGTCATTGGCCCATCACGTGGCTACAGAGGTGGAGGGTGTTGGGGTGAGGCAGGGGAGGGCTGCCAGAGCTGAGCATCGCCCCCCACCTCTCACTCACATGGAGCTGGGGCGCTCAGAGGTGGTCTCAGAGGTGACTGGCCTTGGATTCTGAGCTGGGGGTGAGGGCTGGGTGGCAGAGGGCTGGCAACGGGCCCTGCAAGTTGAGAAGGTGGCCACGATCGCCTCCCCGAGTCTTCACGGCCAGTTCCTTTTCCCTACGGTTCCTCACAGGACGCTGTTTCCTGACCCTTCCTCCGTGTGTTCACTAACTCAGGATGTTCAGCCATAAGCAATTTTCAGAGGCTGAAGCCTGAGTGTGAACAACAGCTCTTCTGATGCGCTGCTTCTTCAGTTCTTGATGGCGACGGCCCTTTACAGCCACTTTCTCCCTTTGGACATGTGGCTAATAAGTCTCTCAGACTGCCCGACACGTGTTTTCAAAGTGGTCTCTAAAGATCACGTGAGTCCATCCTCAGCACAGGGTGAGAGAGAGGTGTGTGTGTGTGTGTGTGTGTGTGTGTGTGTGTGTGATCCACACAGCAGGCTACCAGAAAAAGGGAAGGGGGAGATTTTCTCAAAATACTACGGTCAGTAAAAGATGAGAGATCAGAATTCAAGTAGCTAGACTGCGAATCATGGGGTTCTGGACTGCAGAAAGTCTTTAGGAAACATGCATTTTACCGATGAGGAAACAGGTCCAGAGAGAGAGATGAGTTTGCCTCCCGCCACCCAGCCTGAGAGAGGTGAGGTGGGCACATAAACCACAGCTTCTGATTCCAAATTTAATGCGCTTCCTGTTACCCCTCTATCTAATTTTCCTTTGACTGCTGGAGTATTTTCATTTCCAATGGATTAATTTCTTAACTATTGTGAGCTACCAGTTCAGGAGGGATTAAAAATGTACCAGCATTAATACATCAACGGCAGAAGCATTTTTAAAAAATATAAAGCATAGCGAAGAGTCCTGAAATTTTTTGATTTTCACTCTCCACGTTGCCCTGTTACCCAAAGCTTATTAAAGACTAGAAAATATCCAAAGAACTACTTAGCCTTTCACCATGGAAACTATTTGGCAGTTCCAGAATGAGGTTTTTTTTTTCTGTTTTTCTGGGGTTTTTTTTGGTAACATCAAAGAGTATTATAATTCAAAGAAAAAGCAGTTTACCTGTTCTCAAGTTAGAGGGAATTAAAGCAGTGAAAGAAACTGCTCTGGGCGGTTGGTTATCACACACTCAGCAGCAAGTCGCTCAGGGTCAGAGTTTCTTCATCGTGAAAGCAAGTTTGGACCTTGAGCCCAGATTACAGGGTGAACCCTGGCTCCTGATCTTAATAATGAATTTCTCCTAAATTAACTTTCCCCCCATTTATTCCTCCAGTACTAACATAACACTTTAAAATGCTGAGATTATAGCAAGAAATTTTTCAGGCCTACAGAGAAATTCAGACTTCTTAGCATTTGAAGAACAGCTCAGGTTTAATTTAATCCCTGTGATTGGGCTGGTTTAATTAATGTCTCCTAGCACTTAAAACTTTAATTCACCTGACTTATGATACGTTTATTTCCAATCAGTTTTTCTTTTCCTAACATAAAGCTTACCAAGGATATTCAATTAAAGTCATGAACTTAGATTCAAAACAACCATGCTTTGTAATAGGGTCGCCAAATATTGCATAGGACACATTTATACTAAAAAATTGTTTGTTTATCCGAAATTCCCATTTCACGGGGTATCCTGTATTTTAATTTGCTAAATCTAGCAAACCTATTTGAACTATGTAATAGATGCCCTCCTGAAATTTTGCATTGGGATGAAGATTTTGTAAATAAAATCATACATTAAATGTTTTAGGAAGCTAAATGTCTATCTTTTGATAAAGACATGCATAATATAACAAATCCAGTTTTTTATATATGTGGCTTGTTTTATTTGCAGTATACTTGTGTGTTTTATAAATTTTGTTTTTAAAAAATGCTTATTTTAAGTATCAACCATTACCCTCCCTCACCCAGCCACAAATTTTCTCATAATTTGCAAACTTCACTGCACAGTTTAGAAATATATCATTGTTCATTCACTTAGGTGCTTATATTTCATGGTCTCTTTTGGTGACAGGGCCAGTGTGCTGGGAATTTTGTGAGGTTCTTTTTGAGCTCTCTAAGGCATTAACCAAAAAGAGTTCCACCAAAGACTTTGGTAACCACAGTAACAACATTTATTAAATGCTCATTGTATGCCAAGCCATGTATGTGCTCTCTGTATGCATTATTTCATCCAATCCTGATAATCCTATGCCCTGGGTCCTATTATTATCTCCATTTCATAGATGAGGAAATGAAAGGCCCAGTACCTTATCTATGGTTTCACAACCATTATTTGACAGTGCTAGGATTCGAATCCAGTCTGATTCAGTTAACATGGCTTTTAACTCTTACACATACCAGAATGTTTCCCACTAGCAGACAAGGTGGAGGGCTTGTTGTGGGCCCTGGGAAGCCTGGTGGGGAGGGTGTGGAGGCTCACTGAGAGAAGGGAGAATCTTGGGGGGCTACCATAATTAACTGGTGACGTTTGCTTCTGTTGCACCCTATGAGGAGCTCGTGTAGAATGCAGCGGGTGTCTTTGTTCTCTCAAGAGATGGGTTTGCAATCCAGAGCCCAGAATTTGAAGACTTAGCAAAATGAAAATTACAAATTATTTCCAAATGCTTTGAAATTAAGGCATCTATGACAACTTCTGTGTACGTAGGAATCACCTGGACAACTTGGATAAAGATTCCTGAGCCTGGCTTAGAGATTCTGGTTAGGATTCTAATTCAGTGGTTCTGGAAGGACCTGCTGCCTCATGGTTTGCAGCTGTGCTTAACTCAGCTCCACGTGAGTGACAACGCATAGACACTTTGAGAAAGCCTGCTTGAGACTGATTCCTGGAGAGCATGAATGTGCCTTTCGTATCTCTGTGTCCTCAAACCCAGGGCACAGACAGACACATAGTAAACATCCAGTACATACTGAGAGGAGATTACAGTGAACGATCTTAATAACTAATTAATTAAGGGTTTCTGTTGACATTATAGGCACCTAGAGAATAGCCAATTGTAATTCTGATCATGGCTATAGAGTTCTCTTCTAGGTTTTATAAGTGTTAAGAGTTGACCTTAATCTTCAGGCTCTACATTTCTGGGGAGGTGGGTGGGATGGCGGTGGTGGCAGCATGTATTCATACTCGGGTACTTTCTGTGCTTTCTCAGTGGGGCTGGCGCATGCGCTGCTTAGGATGTGAACGCACATCTGCCCGCCGCTCCTTTGCACAGCTGACACTGGAGATTAGAGTCGAGCTGTAAGCTTGTAAAAAGCCTTTGAGGAAACCCTTAATGAGGAACTGATCCTTTTAAATTCGAGTCTAATTACTTTTACAGCAACATTTCTATTTTGGATGCTTTCAATGAATAAAGTCTCTTTTATGCCATTGATGCAATAGTAGCCCCTCCATCTCAGCAGAAAAAACACCCAACACGTGGCCCAACTGATAGACCCCAAGGAGGAAGCCGATGACTCTTTTCTGCTTGAGCAGCTGGCTTGATTTCAAAGGCCACCAAGAGAGAAAACTTGGATCCCATGTAGACAAGCCATTGAAAGCATCTCTGTCTTTTTTCTGCTATCAGCCATTTGTTTCTCTACTTTTGGGGAGTTATTTAACAGAAGCAACCTGAGGTCCTGAGCCTTGCAGTGTGGTGTCCTATGGACCCAAGGCAAATTGGAAGGGGTATTGTGGTCATTTTAGTCCCATGAACACATGTCTTTTCAATGTCCAATATTTGATGGAAGACATTTAGGGGCACTCTGGCAGTCGTATGTTCACAAATTGGATCTTGGGACATAACTCTAAGTAGCTGTTTTATAAATAGTCCCCACACCAAAGTGCTAAAAAAAAAAAAAGGTACTCTAAAAGGCATCTCAGGTTGGTATAGGAGAAATTAGGTCTTAGTTTGTCTCTACTAATGCTTACTGCAACATTTTTATTTTATTTTTATGCAGATAGCACTTTTTCCACTAGCGACAGCAAGGCAAACGGGAAGAGCTCTAGATTAGAAATTAGGAGCCTTTCGCTAACTTACTAAGTTCCCCTAAGCTTCATCTTCAAAAAGTTTCTCTGATCTGCATAACCTTGTGTAAATTCAAGGTGTTAAAATTATGGCATCCACACACGGAGTAAATGTGAGTGAATACAAGCCTGGCGTGCAGGCAGGTAGATGTGGCATGAACGAATTCCTTACGTTACAGGGAGAAATGTGCAGCCCATTCTCCCACCAGCCCCTAGGATAGGCCGGGAGTTTTGCCCATGACCAGCAGGTGATGGCACTGGGTTCTGGAGAATGCGTCAGAACCCGTCTGCTACTGAGGTGAGCATGGGGGAAGAGCGCAAGCTCTGTGCTAAAATAGAGGCCAAAATAAAACAGATATCAGATTTGCCACCTGTGGCTATATGACTGTGGGCAAGTCACCTGATAACTCTGATTTCCCATTTCCTCATCTACAAGAGCCATCCTGCAGAGTACCAGGTGCACACATCGTAGGTGCTCATGAAATCAGAGTTATTATCAATTACTAGCAAGGATTCTTTAGTGTCAGGCTTTGGTTTGAGGTTCTAGTTGCCACAAGTCTTTGTCCAGTAATTCCTGCAATTGTTTAGTTCCATGCTTCGAGCTCTTTTTAATGCCTCCCCATTAGCTATTCTGTGTGGTAAACATGGTCCATGTGCACACTGAGATCTTCCTCCCATTCTTAGCATCAGGATGGTTCTTATCAATATTGGTGACCATTGATTATGATGGATGAAGAGAAATGAGAGAAAGGCATAAGAAGGAATGTGAACACTTTAAGAGTTAAGGAACTAGAATCTCTGAAACAGTCCAGGTGCTGGTGTTAGATTACCCAGGTGTAAATGTTGGCACCATCAGTTACTTGTTGTGTGACCTTGGGCAAGTTACACAACCTCTTTTAGCCTCAGTTTACTCATTCATAAAATGGGGATAATAGGCTGGGTGCAGTGGCTCACACCTGTAATCCTAGCACTCTGGGAGGCCGAGGTGGGATGATCACTTGAGGTGGGGAGTTTGAGACCAGCCCGAGCAAGAGTGAGACCCTGTTTCTCAAAAAAATCAGAAAAATTAGCCAGGCACGGTGGCACATGCCTGTAGTCCCAGCTACTCAGGAGGCTAAGGTAGGGGGATTCCTTGAGCCCAGGAGCTTGAGGATGCACTGAGCTATGCACTCTAGCCCAGGTGACAGAGTGAGACTCTGTCTCAAAGAAAAAGGTGATAATAATGTTTATATGGTATGGAAGATAATCATAGAATGATTGGAAGAATTAAGGGAAAAAATATGTGCAAATCCCTTAGTATAGTGCTTAGAATATAGCTGTCCTTTGAGAGATGTGAGCTGCTATAAGAAAAATGTAAGGGAACTGGAGATAAAAGCTTAAAAGTGGCTTGAAGACTATCTTACGTATATTATGAAAAATGTAGAATGTGATAGAAAACAAGACTAAATTTTAGCAAGAAAGATTTAGATCATCATTAACAATAACACGATTCTAAGGATGAGTAAACACTTGGATAGAATTTTATCCTGCTTCTGATTTCTTATAGTTTTTTTCCTAGTTCTTAGTTTTTCTGGAGGTGCATATTAATAGAATAGCAACCAAAACAAAGCTTTTAAAAATATAGTCAGAGACATTTGCTCCAAATGCAACTCATGGCAAACAAAATTATAGTCAATAACACTATAATCATAGAATTGAAATGCGCTCCTTCAGTTCAAACCGGATTCTAAAAATCCCACAGGGAATAGCTGGGATCAGGACTGAACATCAGCATAACACTGAAGACAAATCCCACCTACTACACACGTAGATACAGATGTATAAGCCCTGGTCCTTGCCTCAGGAGGAGTGATCAGACTGGGGCGGGGCACATCAGTAGACAGGGAGGACAGGAACACTGGCTGTGTATGCAGAGTGTGGCAGAGAGTGAACTGGCCTCCTCACTTTGTTGCTCATTTGTTCTTCATAATAAATGTACACTGTAGATAACATTATCTCCGGGAAACTGAAGCGCAGAAGGTAAGTTCAATAACTTCTCCCAGAGTTCAATAGCAGTGGAAACAGTATTCAAATGCAGGCCCCTCCGAAGCTGCAGGTTTCCCATTGCGCCTCATGGCCATGCACACACGGTGTGTAATACGTGGTGCTACATGAAGTGAGAGATTATCAGGGGTGTCCAAATGAGGGCTGAAGGAGCTCTGAGGGAGGATCTGTGTGGGTCTTTGTGGAGGAGCTGGGAGTGGAGTGGGGCTCCGAGAACGGGGTATCCATCAGACTCTGCAGTCCTCGGGCTCCATTAATGGAAGGGTACTGGTGGTTTGTGGAACTGAAGGAAACGCTGAGAAGAAAGAGGGCTGAGGCAGAGATTCTCAGTGACAGGGAGATGACGGAGCTAGGAGGAGGAAAGTGGCCACCTTCCCTGTCAGCTATACTGTCAGATTCCATAGTTTTTAGTCCTCAGATTTCTTGATAAAAAACTCTGACTTCTAGAGTTAACAGTCATTTGGACAATTCTCTCACATTGTATTGGGCTGGCCTCACTGATCACTTCCTTTCTAGTCAAACTTGAGGTCACCTGAGTTATCCACTGGGTGGCTGTACACATGGACTGAGGGTTTCTCAAACTGGAGTGTGTGGCAAAGCCCCAGGCAAGGAGGAGGGGCGGCAATGGGGGTTGGGTGTGGAGCGGCTATGACAACTCAGTCCACTGGATTTGGGTGACCAGGTCATCTGCCATCTTAACGTCTTAGTCCATTTGTGCTGCTATAATGGAATACTACAGACGGGGTAATTTATAAAGGATTTATCTCTCGCAATTCCAGAGGCTGGAAGTCCAAGATCAAGGTACCAGCATTGACTGTGGGCCTTCTTACTGCATCCTCATGTGATGGGAGGCGGAAGGGCAAGGGAGCAGGCTAGCTGAACCCTGTGTGAAGCCCCTTTTGAAAGGACCTTAATCCCACGAACAAGGGAGCAGCCCTTATGGCCTAATCATCTCTTAAAGGCCCCACCTCTTAATGCTATCACATTGGCAACAGCTGAATTTTGGAGGGGATTAAGTTTCAAGGTGAATTTTGGAGGGGACAAAGACATTCAAACCATAGCACTTGCTAAGGAGCATTTTCCATGGAGGGATGCGTGTGCTGGGGATATGTCCTTTGGGGTATCAATTACAGGCAGAGTTCTGAGCTCTGGCCTCTCCCCTGATTCCTGCTGACATGGGAGAATTGTAGCTACCTGGTCAGCCAGGCTCCTGGGACTGCAGAAGACACAGCCTCACCTGGCAGAGTGTGGGTGACCGGTGTGGTTGCTGATAACACCTTTAATTCTTCTGTTCCATTCAGTGCTGAGTGAGAACAAACCAGCTGCCAGTTGGAGGTGCTTGAGCAGTCCCAGGATGATTGAAGAAGAGTGGTGCTGGGGAAACAGCTGCCACACCTCGTGTTTGAGCAACAACAGGGCACTGGGTCGGGCTCTCAGGTGCTGTCTGTTCCAGACCAGAGCAGCAGAGGGAGATGCCAGGGAGGCTGTACGGGGAGAAGTATGCTTCTCTGTGAGGAGACACGGTGACGTCCTTCCATGCTGAGTGGCCTCACCTGCGGGGGCAGCTGACAGTGTGTCCCCGGAGATTGGATTCTTCCATCTGCTGCCATATTGCTGGAACTGCCATCACTTGTTCTGTTTGGAGGAAATTCCATGTTACTATCTCAACCCCCAGTGGTTCTCAAACTTGGGCCTTCATCAAAGTCACATGGAGGGCTTGTTAAAATACAGAATTCTGGGCTTCACCTCTAGACTTTCAAGCTCCATGGCTCTGGGGTAGGCCCCGAGAATTTGCATTTCTGACAAGCTCCCAGACGATGTTGATGCCGCTGGTCTGTCTGTCGACCACGTTCTGAGGACCGCTGCTGGAAAGCACTTCTCAAGTGCCTACCGCTCTGGGGTGTTCTCAGGTCAAGAAGACATTGAACCTGGTGAACAAGTCAGGAGACAAAACCCTATTAAGTGTCTCAGAGTAAACTCACTAAGAGACTCTAGGGAAGTAGAGACAAAGTAAGATTTTAGGCCTGCAATTTGCCTGGGGCAGAATGTATGACGTTTGTTAGCTCATCTTACTAAAGCTGCTCTGTGGTGCACTGCGGACAAGGTGATTTCTGTGCCATATGTCATGTGGAGAGATTTCCCCTGGTTTCTGAGAAAGAAGTTGCACTAGGGAAAGAAGATATGATGGCAAAGAAATCTGTCCTTTTATACCCACCAGCTTCACTGAGACAACAGCTGTCTTTTTAGAAAAGGAAGAGGAATTGACGCGGCGCCTACTGGGTGAGGGTACTGCAGTAAGTACTTTGCACATATCACTTCCTGCCACGTAAAAAAATCTGCAAGGTCTGTATTATTTTCATTTTGTAAATGAGGAAACTGAGGCTCAGAAGCATTAAGAAACATGCTCAGAACCACAAAGCTAGTAATTGGCAGAGGCAGTACTAAAAAACATTCTTATCCCAAATCTGTGTTCTCTTGATTTACCATTGGAAATGCAGAGATCTTTATAAAAAATGCAGTTTTAAAATAAGATATTACTTCTCAATTTAAAAGCAAGGTTATGTGCTCAGGACCAAGAAGGTACAGGCACGAATATGTGGGAGTTATAGATAAAAGGGTAAAGAACGCAAAACGTGCTAAATCCGGGCATCTAGAGATGCTGACATTGATCCGATTGGCTATTAAGGATTCTTCCCTCCTCCGCCCACTTTGGTGGTTTTCTCAGTAAGAGTTCAGAGAGACTAAAATAAGATGCAGAGGGAAGACCTGGTGAATTTTACATGTAAAGTGTTTAGGACAGTGCCTGCCACATAGTCAGTGCTCAGTCAATGTTAGCTCTTATCATCATCATCCTCGTCATCTTCACCCCCACTGCCAGCACCGTGTGTCACTGCAGGGAGGGTGAGGGTGGGATTAGGTTGGCACCAGCAGCAGTGGGCAGAATCACAGAGGAAAAAATATATTGCATAGCAGACTGCAGTAAGTCGTGGAAGTTTTCTGAAAATTCTGCATTGTGATTTAGAAGGCAAATACAACTTTATGCAAGAGGGTCAGTTGGAGGAATTGGGGGGAGTTAGGGAAGGAGTAGACATCTGTAAGAGAAAAAAGGGGGCCAGTCGGTGAGAAACACTTGGGGAGCCCTTGCTGTCAGCCAGGAAGGTAATTTGAAATTTGGGTTCATCTTGCTGAAATACGAACTACC
>RJWJ010017191.1:0-33377 GCA_004363605.1 Indri indri
GCAGGCGACCTCCAGATTTCAGTCTTTAGCACAGACCTCTCTGCTGAGCTCCAGACCCAAATATCCAAGTGGCTACTGGACATCTGCAGCTGGGTGAAACACAGGCCCCCCCAAGTCCAGTGTGTCCATCATGCCCAAGTTGATTGCAGGCTCCTTACCCTACTTACCTGCTCCCCCTCCATTAGTCTCGGACTCAATGGATATATCTGCTCAAGCTGGCGTTCCCTACAACTCTTTGGTCAATAAACCCAAGACCTTTGCTCTAACTTCTCTATCATGTTCTCTGCCAACTACTTCTTGCCTAGCTGGGGCATAGATCACCTGTTGAGGTGTTCTCTCCCCTAATGGCTCTCTCCATACTCCAACGTTTCAGTGTTTTGGTGGAGGCTGTAGTATTAGAGGTGGGCGGTGGAATATATAGGACTTTATCAGTTGGAAATCGGGAGATGGCCATGTTAGCTAGACCCTTTCTGCTTAAAGTACGGTCCCTTAACTAGTGGCATCAGCAACACTTTGGAGCTTTTTAGAAATAACAAGCCCACACGGACCTAAGGAATCAGAATCTGCATTTTAATAAGATATCCAAGTACTTCATATGCCATATTAAAATTTGAGAAACACCAAGGTAAAATGAACAGCATGAACAAATTGCAAAGGTGAAAAGAACTGGGCATTTTCAGGGAAATATGAAGATAATTATTTGGCCAGAAGGGAGGGGAAAATAAACAAAAATTTGGCAGCTGGATCTCCCGGAACATTGTGCAAGGCCCAGGTATTCCTCTGTGAATGTTAACTCCTCAAAGTAGGAGGTATTGCAATCCCTGAGAAACTAGAAGCGCCGGTAGGGATGTTCATTATTATGTCCATTTGAAGGTGAGGAAATCAAGGCTTACAGATGGTAAAGCATTTGTTCAGGGAACCACAGGTAGTGAGTGGTGGGGTCAGAATCTGAACTCGGACTTCCGAACCCCATTGCTCCAGCTGCCTCCATTTAATGACTGTGGCCCATGTCCCCACCACCAAGCTTTATTGAGCTGTGGTTCTCTAACCGGAGTATGCATTGGAATCACCTGGAAGGCTGGGTTTCTGATTCAGTAGCTCTCAGGTGGGATCAGAAAATTTTCATTTCTAACAAGTTCCCAGGTGATGCCGATGCTGCTGATCTGGGGCACACACCTTCAGAACCTAACCTGTGAGCTTGATATTATCCACAGGTAAGGTGGTTGGAAGGATACCCAGTTATCCCGTGTGTTTCCAAAGACTGAGACTGTCATTGCTCTCATATCTCACTTCATTTAATCCTTAGAACTTTTCAATGCAGACAGTATCGTTTCCCTTTTACATAGGATGCAACTAGAGTTCAGAAAGATTCAGTGTATTTTCTGGGTTAACACACCTCCAGGACTAGAAGGCAGGTCCATCCAGACCCATGCACAGCTCCCACCCTGTAGTGGACTGTCTCAAGTTGGGAGGCCGTTTGGGAATCTTCTTCTCTATTCCCAATTAACAGATGGGGAAATGGAGGCCTGGAGAGCAAAAGTGAGCTGCCTGGTTCCAAAGCAAGGTGGAGGTAGAGCCAGCTGGGAAACTCTCTTTCCTGACCCCAGGGCCAGTCACCGTTTCCTCCATCAGCTGCTGTGAATCTCCCTGGACCTTGGGCTCCCAAGATATTCACCAAAGAGCATTGCTCATGACTTTAGACACTTTTCAAGGCCACATATATTGGCTTGACAGATCATGGCAACAAGCACCAGAGTTCCAGGAGTCCCAGCTCTCAATGATCACAGACTTACTACGTGCAGGGCACTGTTCAATCACATTCCTTGGACTGACCTGTCTAATACTTGCTGCAGTGCTGTGGGGTTGTCCTTCACTGTCCTTGCTTCAAGATGGATGCAGAGGTCAGCTGTGTTTTGTGCCCTTCAGGACACTCAAAGCCTAGAGGGGGAGATGAACAAGCTCATAGAAATCTCAGTGCATTTAAATAAAACAAAACAACTTTGGTGAGGGTTTGCTGCATGTCAGGTCTTCCTTGGGATCATTGGATTTGATCTTTTACAGCCACGCCATGAGGTAAGGGAGTATTATTAGCATTTTTACAGATGAGGAAACTCAAGCTTAGAGAACTGGTGTGACTTGCAAATGGAAGTGGTTTCAAAGATACTGAGTACAGGTCATTCTGACTCCAGAGCTAGTACTTTTAGCCTTCTCATCACATCATACCACCTGTATGAGTGTGTCCATGTTACCCAAGAGGGAGAATTACCCCTTGGCTTATGGAGAAAATAAAGGCCAAGGGCAGAAAAGATATTTATCCAGACAGAGAATGCATGGTTTTTCATGCACATCGCTGCAAAAGAAGCCAAGTCCAGCCTTTGGTAGGCCACACTCTGATGTGCTCATTATAAATTAACTCTTACCTGCTCATTAAAGCCAGATCTGTTCTAGGCAGCCCTCAGCGATGACTGTTCCTAGTCTCTTATTTCCTTGCAAGCAGCATTGACAGAATTCCTTTTAAAAATATTCTGTAACTCAGAGCCTTACACTTAACTGATTCACCCCCTGCATCTCCCCATTATATCCCAGGCACCCCTTGGTCTTCTCATCTTTCTCTGTGATCCCTGAGTGGGGGTGTCCCTATCATCAATCAGTGAACATATTTAGCCAGACCCTAAATCCTAATGATTAAAGGCAATTAAATGAGATAATGCATATGGCATAACTTTAAAACCATAAAGGGCTGCACAGATGTGAAGGGTTATTATTATGAGCTTTTCCTGTTAATGAGTATTAATGAGCTAAGGCTGCAGATTCCTAATGCCACAGAGCTCTAATATTAACCATATGGAAGCCTAATTTTCAAAGAGGATTAGAATGCACTGGAAGAAGAGGCTGCAAAAAAAATTTGAATTCAATTCCCTCCCCTAGTTCTTGGTATCTTGACCGCAATCTGCATGAAGCTAAATGGTTATGTGTTTACATAATGGTTTGTCTTTGTTCTCAGCTAATTGCTTTAGGATACCTGCCCCCACATTATTCTGCATTTTTATGGTCCTCTTGATAGGGACCTGGATTTTTTCTGTCAATTAAGTAACATCTCTAATTTAAGCTTTGGGATACATGGATGCTGGAATTGAGAGGACACATCAGAATTCAAAATATTTCAAGTCTCTTGAAGTCAAGGAACGATTGAAGACATCTGCCCCTGGAATGACTTCACTGAGCCGTGGCTTGAGATACTCCATGTAGAGTTCTTGCACAGAGCTTAGCATGAAAGTCAGCAGTTAGATGTAGTATTATTGTCAGCATCAGTTTTGAGCCTCTGACAGATACATAGACAGGGTTTTAGATCACGAAGAGCCTTGCAGGGCAAAGTATAAGTTTGGGTCTTGTTTTCTAGACTGTGGGGAGCCACTGAAGGTTCTTGGGGGGTCTTGAGCATAATTTTGTGTTTTGGGGTTTTTAACTCTGGCAGCTGGCATTGGAGGGGGTATGTATGACAACCAGAGTCAGGAAATCAGGTAGGAGGCTGTTCCAAAAATCTGAGAGAGTTGATAGGGGCCTGATCTGGGCAGGACCAGTGTGGGGCTGGAGAAGAAAGCTCAGACGCAAGAGATTTTGCACAGCGAGCATGGGTAGAATTTGGTGACTGACCAGCTGCGGGGGATGAGAGAGAATGAGGACTCTAAGAGTCTAGGTGATGCCCAAGTTTAGGTTACTGGATGGATGGAAGCAGCCAGGATGGATACGGGAGGAAGAGCTGCTTTGGAGGTGAAATGGTGAATTATGTATACAAAGCCAGAGCTCTCATTCCAGTGGCCGGCATGGCTGTTGGGCTCTAGGACTATTTTAGGATAATTCCCCTTATAGATAATTGGAGATCATTGTGCCCCAGAGACCCGAACAGAACATGACAAAATAAAATGCAATTATAAAATCAGAAGGATCTTGAGTGAGCTCTTAATCCAGCCCAATTGAGGAAACCAAGGCTCAGAGGGGAGAAACGACTTATCAAAAACCACGCACACTTTATCAAAGAACTAGGACTGGTATCTGAGCTCCCATCCTCCCCGCCCAGACCTGAGCTGCATCCTACCCTACCCAAGACTATAAAGACAGAATTTGCTTCAGGCTAAATTGCTTTCTAGAAAGAAGATAGACTTTGATAAACTTCAACTGGGGGAATATTTCAAGCTTTGGATATATCTTGTTTGCTTTTAAATGAGTCCCAGTTTGTAGACATATCCATGCCTGAACATTGGCTCTCACAGAAGCAACAGTGCTCATGGTGGAGGGAGGGGTGTCAGGCTGAGAGTGGGGGCACCTGGGGAGAGGGGAAAGGGAGATGGTGGTACAGGAAGACCTTTCACCTGAGAGGTAGTGAGTGGAGGGCAGCACCGATGGGTAGGGAGCAAGGCCGGTCAGAGGCGCTGTGCTGGGTGTGCTGAGTGGGGCACCAGACACGGCATGAAGGCCAAGACCTAGGAGCCAGACCCAGCTAAGAGAAAAACGAGCCTTTAGTTTGAAGAACTCGGAATACTTGCCTTGGGCAAAAGAGGTGGAAACTCACAACCTTACACCCTCTCCATTCACCCATCCTGGGGGGGTTCACACCACAACCTGCCATGTCACTGCTTGAATATCTCCAGTGAGTGACAAAGGAACACACTCCCAAGGTGTAACTCCTTAGATCTCTATTAGGTAAAAATCATTCTCCCACTGATGGATAGAATGCTATTCCTGAGAATGAGCAGAAAACTCATTGTTCTCAGTGTCTCTCTATGGCTCTAATTTTTTTTTTCTGCCTGACATTTATACATGTATCACTACCCTGATTGTATCTTTCTACAAGTCACCAACAATAATTTGGGACAGGATTAATCCAAGAATGAAGTCGAAGCCCTGTGGCACACCATCAGGGCTGGCTACAGAATTTGTAAAGCGATTAGGCAAAACTTGCAAAATGAAAATGTGGAGCCTGACTAAAGGTGCTGGGGAACCAATTTCCCCTTCTCATGTCCTGCTGTCCCACCACGGTGGATGGACAGTCCCCAGGGAACTGCAGCTTTCTTGCCCAGGATGGATATCTGGATAGGGAGCAAGAGACAGAGGCACCCTACCAGGCCAATGTGCCATGGAGCTGTCAGCCCAGGGTGGGGACAGCCACAGCCTTGTACCTACTGCACTGAGGTGCCAAACAGTGTCTAACTCTAACACCCCCACCTGCTGTCTGCCCCTTAACTGGCCTGAACACAGTTGGAGACCTCTATACCAGATGGATCCTAATCCTTAGGGAATAGCTATTTAGGCAATTAGTATTTTGTTAATTGCTCTTTTATTAAAGTTGTATTTCTCCGTATGATCCATCCAACATGTATATTGATATCTCCATATACATATATATAGACCGCCTATTTTCTCCATGAGCTAATGGTAATGCTCCCTCTTGGGCAACATGGACACACTCATTCACATACAGGTGGTATGATGTGATGAGAAGGCTAAAAGTACTAGCTCTGGAGTCAGAATGACCTGTGCTCAGTATCTTTGAAACCACTTCCATTTGCAAGTCACACCAGCTCTCTAAGCTTGAGTTTCCTCATCTGCAAAAATGCTAATAATACTCCCTTACCTTGTAGCATGGCTGTGAAAGATCAAGTCAAATAATCTAAAGGAAGACCTGACATGTAGCAAATCCTTACCAAAGTTGTACTGTTGTTTTATTTAAATGCGATGAGATTTCTTTTTTTTTCTTTTCCTTTTTTTTCATTGTTTGTTATTATAGGGGTACAGATGTTTAGGTTACGTATGTTGCCCTTGCCCCCCCTTCCCCCCAAGTCCCAGTCCCAAGCGTGTCCATCTCTCGGAGGGTGCGCATTGCACCCTTTGTGTATGCATATATCCGTCCCCTCCTCCCCCTCGCCCCTCCCCCTTCCTCCTCCCTCCCTACCCGACATCCAATAGATGTTATTCTTATATGTACACTTATGTGTTGTTCAGTTACTACCAATTTGATGGTGAGTACATGTGGTGCTTGTTTTTCCATTCTTGGGATACTTCGCTTGCTCGTCTCCTCCTCCAGACTTTGAGTTTCCTGAAGGGCAGAGAACACAGCTGACCTCTGCATCCATCTCGTAGGTAGGACATTGAAGGACACAGCGTTGCAGCGAGGAGTAGATGGGTCAATCCAAGGCACGTGACTGAACAGTGCCCTGCACGTGGTAAGTCTGTGATCATTGTTGGCTCTTGCTGCTATGGTCTGACAAGCCAATATGTGTGGCCTTGAAAAGTGTCTAAAGTCATGAGCAATGCTCCTTGGTGACTATCTTGGGAGCCCAAAGTCCAGGGAGGTGACAGTAGTTGATGAAGGTGACAGTGACTGGCCCTGGAGGCAGAAGAGAGGTTCCCCAGCTGGCCCTACCCCCACCCTGCTGGGTACAGTGACCAGCAGCCAGAAAGAAGAGAGCTGGAACTTTAGCAGAGGGCTGTCTAACAGGAGCTGTGGCCCATTCTGGTCCAGCAGGGATGGAGCTGGAAAATAAATGCTTGGCTTTCCTCTACTTCCACCCTTCTATCTCCTGCCCATGTTTCTCATTAGCGAAGCCTTGCCCAAACCAGAGAGCAAGAGAGGTTGGTGCTAGAGCCCACCGAGGTCCTTCCCTGGGATTCGCAGCAGAGCCGGGGTGGAGTGGGGGCAGGGGTGGGTGGTGGAGAATGTCCAGCACAAGACCCAAGTGCTGGCTTCATCCCTTGCTTGACCTTCTTGGTCTTTTACACCAAGCCAGAAAAACCTATTTTGTTTTCAACAATTTTTCAGCTCCAGTTCTTTGGGGCTTTAGTGTCCCCATCCATTTCTACCATTCAGTGTCACCCTCATATCAATCACCCCTTGGGGATATGCCCAGTTTTTGTCTTTGCCTGACCTTTAAAATCTCAAACCCCTGGAGAGATCCCTATGTATAGGCTCTTCCTGTCTCCCCGGGGCACACGTGGTGAGAGCTGGGGCTTTGAGAGCTGCCGTGAGTCACCTTCTCTGCCACATCCTTCTGCCAATCTTAATCGGAACTTTCTGAAAGCTTCTTTCAGTTTCAGGATGTGTCCAGCCTTTTCTTGGCCATTAGGAACTCTGAACTGATACGGTCACTTTCCCTCAAGGCTCCTGTCACTTACACTTTGCCAACCAGTTCCCCTTTGCTGGTCATAATTAGGGTCGGAGAAGCAGATCCTGCTGGGAGTTGAGCTAGTGAGGGAGAGAAGCCAAGAATGTTTGAGATTCTTTTTCTTTAGTTAAATGTGACTTGGAACAGCCACGTGGCAAGTTAAGCCTTCCATCTCTTCTAGCGCTGGTCAGCCCCAGGGCCCTGGCTGTGCCCCCTTGCAGTCCCTGCAGACCTGTCTTTATCTTATCCCAGAATCCAGCACCCACTGTCAGACTCCCAGCCGCTATCACGCCTTCCCACCATGTGCCTGAATGCTGGGAACTCCAAATACTGTCTATTTGTAGCCTCTCTTCATTGTGTGATCCCAACTTCAAACACTGACCATCCATCTACCTGGATCACCACCTGTGTCCTTTGCCGTCTTCTCCAGGTTCATCAATGCCTGTGTGGTAGATGGAATAATAATTCCAGTCACCCCCAAAATGTTCATGACTTAATCCCCAGAATCTCTGAATATGTTACCTAACATGGAAACAGGGACTTTGCAGTTATGCTTAAATTAAGGCTCTTGAGATGAAGTTATTCTGGATTGTCATGTGGGGCCAAGGTAACCACAAGCGTCTTTGTGAGAGGGAAGCAGGAAAGAGGGTAAGATTTAGAGAAGGTGACATGGTGTTGGAAGCAGAGGTCAGAGTGCTGTCATTGCTGGAAGGGGCCATAGCCAGGGAATGGGGGAAACCCCTAGGAGCTGGAAAAGGCAAGAAAGGGATTCTCCCAGGATCCCCCAGAAGGAACATAGCCCAGCTGACACCTTTTCTTTTTTTAGCCCTGTAAGAAGTATTTCCAGCCTTCTGACTTACACAACTGTAGGAGAATAAATTGGTGTTGTTTTAAGCCCCCAAGTTTGAGCTAACTTATTACAGCAGCAATAGGAATCTAATACACCTTGTCACTCAGCGTGTGGTCTATCATAGCATCATCGTTGCCTGGGAGCCTCTTAGAAACAGAACCTTTGGCCCCATCTCAGACCCACCCAGTCAGAATCTGCATTTTAACACCATATCCAGGTGATTCCAATGCGTATTAATATGTATGCTTTAGTCCTCTCCTGGGGCCCCTACCTGCAGGTTAGCTCTAATTTGAACCCATTCAGATTAGGAAAGACCTAGCCTTCAAGGGAGGAAATACATTTTCTATTTTGCTGTGGGACAGAAGAAACATTGAGCCCCTCTCCCCTGCCTTTTTTTTTTTTTCTCAGCTCACTTTTATTATATCTAAGACTGGCCAATAGAGGACCCAAGTTTTAAAAATTATTTTAAAAATTATTTATCTTTTTAATGCCTTATTATTTTTCCCTGGTGCCAAGGTTAGGGTAGAAATAAATGCTTGATTCTGAAACTGTTACCATAGGCCAATCATCCACCTACCCTGTCACGTTTGTTAGGAGACCAACTGTACACCTGGCCCTGAATAGCCATTGAGCAAGAGGCAGAGTATGTTACAGGAGTGATAAAGTAGGACTTGTCACAACTGCGGAAAGTAGATCTGTGCGCTGCCTAAGCAGCACCAATATGAACTCTGACCCTTGCTCTGGCCGTGACCTGGATAGGTAGATGGATCCAGATCTACCAATGGCTATGAAACAAAGGAAGAAACACCCACATGTCATGGGAGGCCAGCACTGACAACTAGGCAAGCAGGGACTCTTACTACATACGCTCTCCTAATATAGTTTTCTGTGTGAAATATAACAAACTTCTCTCAAGACAGGAAGGCTTGTTACATTCATTTTTTGGCAAGTACAAGAAGCAATCATCCCACACAATCTAGGAGGGGAGATATGTCTTTTGGACTGAGACCTCTTACATGGACCCCTCAAATGGTTTGGGGTGCCTTTCTGCTGCCCCACTGAATAGGAGCATCTGGTTCTAGACCCAGCCCCTCCTAATTTGATTGCCATTTGCCTGTTGAATTTGGAACTGTTGGGATTGCCAGAGTATCCTGAATTCTTCACAAAAGTCCTTTTGAAAAGGAAGCATTAATAATGCTCCCCAGAGAGCATGAGCTTTCCTCTTCCCAAGATCTCAACACAAGAGGGTCCTGTTGACTGTCAGCCAGCATCACACGGGTGACCTCCTGGAGCCCGCTTGCATGGGAAGGAGCGTCTCAGTGCTGTGAGTGAGTCTTTGGTTTGAAACAGGTTTCCATGATAATTAACACCAATTGAGAACACAGGCAGAGCTCCTTGTCTTCTAAGTTTGAAACCCACATTAGCTAATTAATTCTAATTAGAGGCTGACAGTTCCATGTGGCACAATGAGCATATAATAGGCAAGATTTTTTCTTTGTGTCTTGACAAATTAATTAGTGAAAATGGGCCTGGGGACTTCTTTCCAGGCCCATTAGTCAGCTAAGCACTAGAATTTACCCCTTTCTTGGAATAGGGTTTTGGTTTATGGGAAGCTTGCAAAGTGGCCCCAAAGGAAGCCCATCTGTTGACAGTAATGCCTTTGTGTATTCCACAAACGCAGAGTGAGCACCTCCATTGGATAACAATTGATCTAGGTGCCAAGGAGACACTATCCACACTCATTGGAATCTAAAGTCTAGCAGAGGAGGCACAAATAAACTGATGGAATTCAATGGCATCCTAGCCAAAGCAGTAAGACAAGAAAAATAGAAAAGGAGATACAAATATTAGAAAGGAAGATCCAAAATGCAGTGGTTTGTATAATTCCATTAATATGACATTCTGGAAAAGGCAAAATTATAGTGATGGAGAACAGGTTGCTAGGGTTGGGGATGGAAAGAGGCAGTGACTTAAAGAGGGGCAGCACAAAGTAATTGTTGGGAATTGTCCTGTATGCCTACTGCGGTGGTGGTTATACAAATCGATGTTATGTGTTGAAACTCATAGACTTGTACACCAACTCATAGAACTGTATGCCAGTTTTCCTGTATGGTATTTTTAAAAAGAAAAGGAGAAAAAAATAGGCTGCAGCTACATGCATGTATATACTTCTATGCCTGTTAGCGTTGAATGAAAACAATTTATTTTATATTGTTTAAATTTTCAGACTATTTTGAAAAACATGTCTTTAAAAAGTAATCCTTAGCTAAGTGTGTGTATGTATGTATTTTCATAACATGAAGATATTTTGAATTAATGTATAAACTAGTTGAAGTAAATAAACAAGGAAAGGATTGTAAACTTTAATCCATACAAAAATAAACAAATTAACATAATGTCCTTATGATAAGTTTACTATACTTGTTTAAACTAAAAACGTCATGATTTATTGATGACAGGGTTGTCTATTTAGAAAATTCAAGAGGCTCAGCTAAAAGTAGTTGATGCTAATAAGAGAGTTCAGTAAGGTAGCAGAATGTAAGATGAACCTGAAGGTAGTATTCTTATTGATTAGAAAGATGTAATTAGAAGATGTCATATATAAGAAAAAGGAACTGTTCATAATAGCAACAATGACAAAAAAGAAAGAGTTAAAACTCTTGGCAATTAGCTAGAAATATGTCAGATTTATGTGAAGACAAATATAAAACTTTACCAAAAGCCACAGAGAATGGCTGGAATAATGGAGGGACATATTGTGGACCTGGATGGGAAGAGTTGATCAAAAGCTTAAAGATGTTGGTCCTTCCTGAATTAATGAGTAAACTCAAGGCAATCTCAATAAAAATCAGCATGAGCAAAAGCAGGGGGAATGTAAAAGGTGACTCCTTGGAACATAAGCAATCCCTCTGGTCGGTGGACTGAGGGGTGGTGGGAGGAGCGTGAGGTGTTCTCCTGGGACTGGATCACGAAGAACTTGGCAGCCAGACTGAAGACAATGACCTTTACAGGGCAGCCCATACAAAGCTCTTGAGGATTTTGGTTTAGATCCTGATCAGATCAGAACTGTGCGTGAGAAATATGTCTTGGCTGACGTGTCGGATTGAAGGAGAAGAGTGAGACCAAAGGCAGGGGCCCCGACCGGGAAGCTGCTAACTAGAATGGTCTAAGATGACTACCATCTTACCTGGCCCAAAGTATTTTCAAAGTGAACATCAGCACCCTACCTCTTGCCCTTCCATGTCCTCCCCCTTCTCTGAGGCAACAGTTCAGAGGGGAGATGAGCTAGCACAGTTGCCCTGAGGGGAGGGGGATATTTCCTCCAAATCTGGCATCAGTAGCCTTACTGTGGTCAGTGGGGAAGGGTTTCTTAAGGAGGATGCCAAGGTTTGGAATCTGGGAGCCTGGGTAGACAACAATGATAATAAATGCTATTTTTTTATTGAGCAACTATTACTAACTGTGAGACAGAAACTAGCATGATCTTATTTTTTTTGCAGAGGAGACAGAGAGGGTAAGTGCCCATGGAGTACCCTGAGGCAGGATCTCACCCATGTCCCCCACATCACTGCCATCCCTGCACCTGGTGTAGAGAGTTCAGCAAATGTTTACTGTATTGAGGCAAATTACCAGATGTTGCTTCTCTGGGAATTTACTTGCTGTGGGTTTGGCTGATGTCGCATATTTATCAGTAAATCCTCTTCCCTCCCATAAATAAGTCACCATTTGGCAAGGAGGGGCAGATAAGGGTCCACCGGGGGTGGTGGGGAGATGGGAACAGAAAGGAAGGGCTGAGTAATGGAACTCGACGGGTTCCTATAAATTAGGAGCCACCCAGCTTGCCACTGACCCAGGCATCTTTATCAATTTGCTCCTCCACGCCTGCCAGCCCAGCACAATAAAGCTTCCTGTCCATTTCAGGCTTAATCACACAGAACGTAAATCCCTCAGCAGAGAGGCAGCTGCGAGGGATGGGGCGTGATCTGCAGGACTGTTCATTTTCATCTTCTGGCACGTAATGAAATCAAGAATGCACGTCTGCTCACCAGGGCTGCTTTACTCCAAATTGTTAAGTAAGCATCCCTGCCTCATCCTCATTAGACTCCCGAGGCATCCTGATGAAGGGAGGTCGGAAACTAGAATTTCTTGAATGATTCCGGTGTGCCAGATAATTTATATGTGACTCAGTCCTCAAAAAGGCCCTGTGACAAAGGCACCGTTATCCTCATTTTACAGCTGGAAACTGAGCTAGGAAGGTGAACGGCCCAAGATCACAGACAAAATGAGGGGCGGAGCTTGAAGTGATATGTCTGTGCAATTTCAAATCCTAGACTCCTAGACACCAAGCCTTTTTTTTTTTTTTTCCCCAGTTATTAGGTACAGGATAACTTTTATGTAACTTTTTATTCGGAATTTCCAGCAGAGGGTTGAGAGAATTGAAGGGTAAATTCCTTTTCATAATTCATTTTGGTTGAGCCAATTTAATAAACATTCACTGAGGGCCTATTTTGCAGCCACCCTGGCTCTGATTTTTAGACATAGCTTGTCTGTCCACAGTTCATGGTAAATACTATAGAGACAATTGTCCTGTCCTCTGGTTTCTGCTCCTTTTTCTTCTTAGTTTTCAGGTATCCTGGTTTATCTTCTAGTCCATAAACTCTGCCCTAAGACCATAATTCTTTGTTTGGAAACCACACTTAGACCCTCTCCTACCACCCCTTGTCCTGCTTTACCCAATTCTTATTTTGCACCCCCCAAACTATTCAGGGACACCTGCAGTGCCAGGTTAGAGACACACCTGCTAGCCCTCCCTCTACAGGGCCCGCCCAAATCAGTTTAGCTCCTAGCTTGCCACTCAGATGGGAATTGAGCCCTCCATACCGTGGGCATAGAGACAAGTAAGATGCCATTCTTGCCCTGGATGGACATGGAGCCTAATTGGGAGTTGGGCATATACCCAAGTAAGTAAAAAAAAATAAGCCATAATTAAATGAGGGCTGCAGAAGAGTACATACAGAAATTTTAGGAAGTTGTGGGGTAGGAGAGTAGAAAGTAATATGCTGTTCCTTAGGTCATAATAAATTTCAAAATATCTGCCAACCAGGTTATATGGCTCGCTGCACTAAGAAGAGCCAATACCCTGAGATAGCAGGGGTTGCAGCAGAGAAGGAGTTTAATACCACATAGCACCAAGTGAGGAGATGGGAGTAATTTCTGAAATCCATCTTCCTGAGAATTTGGAGTCTAGGGTTTTTAAGGATGGTTTGGCAGGCAGAAGGTTAGCGAATCAGTATCGCTGATTGGTTGGGCTCAGGATGAGATCATAGGGGCGTAGAAATTGTTTTCTTGTGCTGAGTCAATTCCTGGGTGTCGGGTGGGGGGGGGGGCTGTCGCAAGACCTGTTGAGTCAGTTCTTGGTATGGGCCACTCGGCTGGTTGGGTCACTTTGTCCACCAGCACGCAGGGCCTGGAAGGTATCTTAAAGACCAGCCATAGGTTTCACAAGGGTGATGTTATCTTTGGGAGCAATGGAGAAAGCTAAGAATCTTTACGACCATCCACTATGTGACTCCTGTGTAGTAAGCAAGTATAGGAAAGCAAGCCAGGGAACAATGGCTGGTTATTTATTTTTTTTAACTATGCCTGTGCCTTTGCAAAGTTTAAGTCCCTACCACAGTTCCCACCTTGCAGCCCTTTATTAATTTTATAAAGGGCTGTTTCAAAATGGGAACTAAGAGAGGGCGCTGCCCGGTGGGAGTTGGAATCCAGAAGGGATACAGCCACAGTGAGGGGGAGGAAGAAACACCCTGACTTCTCCCTGCTTTCCACTTTCTGATCTTCTGCCAATGTGTCCCACTGGCCAAACCCAGCCTGAAGCCAGATGAGGAGAGAAATGCAGCTCTGGGGGTCAGCCCTGCTGTCACCAAATAAGTAGGGGACAGGCTAGGCCTGGGCATGAGGGCAGACAGGTGAAGGAGTGGCCCCTAAAACTTAAAGGAAACAGTTTGCAACAAAAAGCTGCTTAAGTCGAAAACAGATTTGACTGATAGAAGTCAAATATATGAGTTAAATATGTGAAAGCCAAACATTAGTGATGACAATAAGTGGAAATAGATTAAATTGTCCCATTAAAAGACAATCTGTCTCAGATCTGGTTCAAAGTGTACCAAAACCAATTATAGCTATTTGTCAAAGCTTCACCTAAAAGAGGGAGTGAGAAACGTTAAAAATAAAACTGAGAATAGGAGTGACAATATCAGCAAAAAGGTACAGTACAACTTAATGTAATTATTTAGAGGGAGTCAGTTTATGTTGATAAAAGGTAAAATTCACATGAATGCTATGACACTAATTTCCATTTATCCCAGTGATTCTCAACAAAGGTGGTATAAAATGTCCAAAAGATCATGTCAGAGTCTCTGAAAAAACTCACACACACACCTTGGTATTCAGAGAGAGATGGGTAGCCCCATTTCTCATCACCATTGATGAGCACATATGTGTCCTTTAGATGTTAAGGCAACAAACAAACTAAAAATCCTCCAAATAAACCCAAAACCAAGACCAAAAAAACCATCAAGTAATCTTTGGTACAAAACAGAAAAGGATATAGGTGATTAATAATATTGACTTTGATTTAATAGGTTTGGATTAAGTTTTCTGTTCTGGAAATGGAGAGAAAATACAATCTTCATTGTTCATGGAACATTTACCACAATTAATCTATACTAGTTTACAAAGAAAACTGACAAACAGAATATCAGAAATGGTTCTGGTTAAATTCTCTGACAAGAATGAAATAAAATTAAAATTAGTATAAATTTATAAAGTATCAATGAAAAATTCCAAACTCTTGAAATAAAACTTCCATATCTTTTAATTCAAAAAAACCCATCAAAATTACATTTATGCCTTATTTGAAAATTAGGAAAATGAAAAGTTTGCATTTTAAAATTTATGGAAATGGCCAAAGCTGTATTCAAAGGAAATTATAAGTTTTAGTATTTTCAATTTAAACAAGAGAGAATTAAAAAGACACCAATTTCTTTATTTTTATAAAGAAATAAAGAAATGCAAAACTAATTCAAATAAATCAGAGGGAAGGAAATAGTAAAGATAAAATCAGCAGTTAATTAGAAAACAGGAAAAATATAAAATTGGGGAGTAAACCCAAGAGCTTGCTTTTGAAAATGACAACAGCCTAAATTAACTCCTGATAATTACAAATCAGAAAAAGAGAAAGCTAGCATAAAAGCATAAAATTAGGGCAGCACTAAAAGGAATCAAGCAGATACTGGGGGAGATAATATAGTCCAAGAAAATACTATAGACAACTTTAATATATTTGAAACTTTTAAAGAAGTACATGATTTGGGGAGCAAATATGAACTAACAGAAATGAACAAAGAATGAGATCAATTGAAATGTCTTCGTTGAGACACTGTTACTTAGTGAGTAAGAGGATTTATTTTAGATGCAGCCTTACCTTGTTCTATCAGTTATTGTGCGCTCTTGGGCAGGATACTCACCTCTTTGAGCCTCATTTCCTGCATCCACAAAACGGGGAGAGTAATTTCCCTCTCATGGTGTTTTGTGACAATCATATTAAAAGATGCACATGAAGTGCTTAGTATGTAATGGCCATTGGCATGGAGCAGAAATTGGAAATAAGTCATCAAGTACTTTGGGTCCAAATGGCTGTATGAATACATTCCCTCATGCACTTTTCTGCAACCGTAGGTCATTAGCGATAGTTCAAATGCATCCCTTCTGACTTTTAAGGTATAGTTATCTTCCAGGAGATTCAAACACAGAGAAAATACAATGCTTTTGTATTTAGCACAAAAGCCAAATGATGAAGATGCACCAATTCTCGATAAGATGATGGCAAGTTAAATACATTCATATATTAAAAGAATGATATGCCATGGCAAAGTAGAGTTCATTTTGGAAATACTGGGTGACTGAACATCTATCATGTGATCATCAGTGTTTTAGACACTTCATCAAAACAAGTTTGATTAGTGACTACAGAACCTTATGAGTTATTTTTATCATTTTATAGCTAACGAATCAAAAGCTGAGTTAGGTAAGTTGGTAAAGGCCAAAGAAAGTGCAGGGCTGACATTCAACTATAGGTCTAACTTACTCCAAAGTGTAAAAGTACTTTCCACTACATCATCCTGAATCTGATTTAATGAATGCCTAAAGTGTTTGATAATATTCAACCCCAACATTGATGGAAATCCTTCAATTTCTTAGGGTAGACATATTTTTTTAATAATATGTTGAAAAATAACTATAGTAAGCACTCAATTTCATGCTTAGTGGTGAAATATCAGGGCCATTCCCAATAATTTCTTTGATCTCTATTGAAAAATTTTATAGAAGTTCTGGTCAATGTAATAAGACATGGGTCAGAAATAAAATGTATATCAATGGAAAAAAAGAGACATTCTCTTTATTTGCTAGTGGTATAATTATGCATTACAGCTTACCCCGAATGATCAACTAAAACAATAATAGTAATAAGAAGATTTCTAAGGTAATCAAAGGTTTAATAAATATAAACAAAAACTAATAATCCATTAGAAAATGGGCAAAAGATATCAGCAGACATTTTACCAAAGAATATATACGGTTGGCAAATGAGCACATGAAAAGATGTTCAATATTATCTGCTATTAGGGAAACACAAATCAAAACTGCAATGAGATATCACCATAGATCTATTAGAACACACAAAAAAAGGCAATATCAAATGCTGGTAAGGATGTGGAAAAACTGGATCTCTTATATATTGCTGATAGGAACATAAAGTGGTACAGCCACTCTGGAAAACAATTTAGCAGTTTCTTATAAAACTAAACATGTACTTGTCATATGATCTTAAATCATCTCTGGCATTTATCCCAGAGAAATGAAATGTCTACACAAAAAACCTGTACATGCTCATGGTAGCTTTATTTGTGATAGCCAAAAACTGGAAACAACCTAAATATCCTTCAATGGGTAAATGCTTAAATGTGGTATATCTACATAGTGGAATAAAACTCAACAATAAAAAGGAATAAACTATTGATATGAGGAAAAAAGAAATATTAAAAGTAGCTTTTATATATATTAACAATATCAGTTAGAAAATACGGAAAACAACTCAGATTCCCCTTAGCAATGCAAATACAAAATACTAATTTTTTTAATAAGAATTGTGCAAGATACACATGGAGAAAATGACACTGATCAATTGGGAAAAATAAACGTAGACCTGAATACATGGGGAAGCAAAACATACTACTGGTTAAGGACACTCACGTTATAAAGTCATTTTTTTCCCAAATTAATTTACAGGTTTGACTTCATCTTATTCTAAATTTTATTCATGAGGGGTTGTCTTGAAATCCAATGAAGTGTCTAGAATTCATGAGGATGAATAAAAAAATATTTAGTAGGTTTTTAGGGGAGTGGGATGGGAGTAAAAATATTCACTCAATGTATTCATTGGTTCTAAGACTTTAAAAAAAACATTAAATTGTATGTCTTAGAATGGAGGGAATATGATAATCAATAAGTTAAAAGCCTTCAGGAATTCTTAAATTAAGACTTCTACTACAGCATATACTTTTGTCCCATAAATGCAGTAAAATTTAACTGAATAATGCATGTTTTTCTTCGGAGCCTTAATGATTCTATAAATACATGACTTAAAAATTGTGCAAAGTAATTGGCTTTCAAAACCAGAAAATACAGCTTTTAACACTTCATAAGAATTATTACAAACATGAAAAGAAAGAGAAAAAAATGCAAAACCATGATGAGGTGTGAATGCTGATGGTTGGTCCAAGTGGCCACCCCATCTTCAATGAGCAGTGGATTAGAATCCATCTCTCAGGACAAGAAAACTTACTGGGTCATTGCCAAGCTGGGTTTCCCATAAGCAAAGCCTAAGATGAGAATTCCTGTGCAAGTGGTAAGTTGAAGGACACCTCTAAGGAGATTCAAAAACAGATCGGAGGAGGGGAAGGAGCCCAAGACGCCTTTCAACTGAAATCTAGCTCCTACTTGATTGCAGAGGACCCTCACATTTTCCTACCTTGAGAGTGGTGGGCTGGGCTTTTATCACTCCCTCGTAGTCAATCTTTGACTGTGGGGCTCTGAAGGAGAAAAAAACCTCCCAGACATCTCAGGTAGGAGCAGCTGTGAGCCATTGGTGGCCAACATTCACAGCAGCGGGGATGGTCCGGTCTGTAAAGGGATCTGGGCAGGGCACATTGATTGTAGTCCTGGTCCTTGGGTATACCTTGGGGATTCATGGTCAAGACCACAAATAAGAAAATGGTACATGCCAAATATCTACCATAGATACAGAAAAAGAGCCTAGGAGAAAATAAGCCAAAATTTTGACAATGATTATTTCTTAATGATGGTGATTTTTATTCTTATTCTTTAAAATGTTGTCCATATTCTGAAAAATATGTGCATACATTACTTTCAAAACCAAAAAATAGAATAGCAATGGCTCTGGGTGGTACATTGGACCAAACAGATCTGGGTTAGGGTCTGGCTCTTCTGCCTTCTATCACGTGACCTTGGATAGGTGCTTTAGCCTGCCTGAGCCTCAGCTTTCTCATCTGTAAAACGGGTTTCACAGATGTGAAACTCAATATTAGATATGTTTTATTTCCGTAGAATCTGTTCCCCCCTTTTCCTGGTGTGTTCCTTGCTTGCTTTGAGAAATGCTCCTCCCTTACTCCACGTGGTTCTGACGGGAATCGCAGTAACCCCCACACCTCCATGTCCACGACGGTGGGTTTGTAACCCAGACAGATACAATCAGAATTTTCTCCAGATGTTTCCAAGTTGGAGGGCAAGTTCTGTTTTCCTTGAATCACAGGTTTTAAGACTGTGAAGCAGTACTTTCCAGAATCTGCCTTGCCTACAATGTACAGAAAGACTTTCTGAATGCAGCACAACAAAGAAAACAGAGGCAGGAGTTCTGGTGGCCAAACCCCCAATTTCTGGCTCTGTCCTGTGTCTTCAAGTCTGTGTCTCTGCAGCTATTCCTCTAGCAAACTCTTTTTTTCTCCCTTGGGCTAGTTTGAGTTGGGATTTTATGACTTGCCACCAATAGAGTCCAACTAATACAAGGTCTGTTGCTGGGATTATTGCTACTGTCATTTCTCTCATCTAGAACACCCACTGCTCCCTAAATCCACCCAGCCTCCTTCACTAGCCCCTTAGAGACCTTCCTTTCTTTTTCACTCTCATGCTTTCCAGCACCAGCCTAGCCCTGGCTTCATTGCACATCACAGGCTGTTAGATCATGTCACAAGCATCCCACATCACTTCAACACATAGTAGGTGCTCACAATTGTAAAAATCAAAATGTTAAGGGACCTTGGAAACCATCAAGTTAGGAAAGAGTGAAAGAAAGAGAAGAGGAGGAGAGAGAAATCATCGAGTCCTAAAGTGGAGAAACTGAGGTCGAGGCCCATGTAGCTCCTTGCTCGTGACAGAGACGTGGCCAGATGCCAAGCTCCTGCCTCCTAGCCCAATGTTCTTGACTCTCTGCAATGTCTGAACACCAAACTCCAAGACAAAAATGAAAACCACATCAACAGGAGGATTGTTTTTCTCAGTTGAGTTTTAGAGCTGATTGGCAAGATAAAAGATGCAGATTTTTTTTTTTTTGCCACTGCTGTCGTATGGTTATTTTTTACTTTTAGTTTTCTAATTTAAGCCCCAGTTTCCTTCCTAATGGTGCAATTAGAATCACTAAAGCTCAAGTGGAAACTGGAACTTATCTCATTAGGCAAGACTGAAGATCCAGGAGAGACTGGCCGAACTGTGCCTCTAATCGTCCAAGCAGAACAGCTTCTACCTTTGAATAAAACCAGAGACAACGTCCCGAGGTGGTCGCAGGGCCTCCTCCTTGCCTTAGCCTGAGAGAGCTGCTCTCCAGTCCATAAACCCAGCATCAACTCCAAAAATCGCTCTTGCCATGAAACGGGTTCAGTGCTTGAGACTTCTTTCCAGCTGGGAAGCAGGAGGTCCTCACTTGGGGACCAAAATGACATCTGTCCTTGCTGGAGTGTCATGCTCCTGATCAGCTGAAACCAGTTACTGCCAAGCCCTGGGGACGCCATCATTTCTTTCCTACGGAATCTGCTAAGCACACCAAGACCTCAGCTTGTTGACTCAACACCTGGGCATTAACGATGTATTATACTTTCTTTCTAAATCATGCTTCATTCTGTCCACAGGGGGAAAGCCACAAAACAATAGATATCCATAGCTGTGTTTAAACTGCTTGGGACTTGTTGCAGGAAGTAGGGAACTCCCAGAAGACTTATTTGAACCCTGAGAAGAAACATAAGGAGCACAGTCTTTGGAATCAGAGCAGGTGTGCTGGGGGTCCCTCCTGTGTGACTGCGAGCAAGTCACTTAACCTCTCTGAGCCTGATGCTATTCTGTTATACAGAAAAATAATGTTCCATGGAGTGGCATGTTCTGCTACTTGACAATTCTGAAATGTTGAACTTGACTGCTTTTAGACCCTGGCCGGCATGTTTAGTGGGAGTAAAGACAGTGATAAAAACAGTGCAGTTCAGCCCAAATCATAGACCTGAGAGGTGCACAGGTAATCAGGGCCCATCTCCCACAGGCAGCCTCCCTTCGGATTTTCTTCTGAAGCCACTAAACACTGTCCCATCCTGTCACAGCTCACAGTGCTCCTTTAAGGGAACCCACAGCTGACCCCACAGTTATCTACTTTACCCCTTTCTTGTCCTGTGACTTTCTAACTAGAATCTGCCTACCAGGGAGCCCCTCTCTGACCATCCTTAAGGACTTGCCAGTTTCTTCACCCTTCCCTCTCTTCCTCCTTGAATGCCTCTCTGAGGTTCAAATGTATCATTTTTAACTTTTAAGCGATATTTCAAATATTTTATTTACATATACACACGTATATACATACATATGTAAATAAAATGGACATCTAGGTAGGAAAGTCTTGTACATATTTACTTCACAACTTTTTTTTTTTTTTTTTTTTAAAAGAAATAGAACATTGCTGAAATAGTCACCCTTGTCAGCCTTTCCCTTCCCGGCTTGTCCCTACTCAGAGGTAACTGGGATGCTGAAGTTACTCCGTATCTATTCATATGCACGAATCCCTTAACAATATAAGGGACTGTTATTTGCGTTTCATAATTTTACATATTTGGCATCCTACTGTACATATCAATTGCAACTTGCTTTTTTTCCCCTTCAACATTATGTTTATCAGATTTATCCATTTTGATTCATATAAGCCAGCCTATTTACTTTAAATGTTGCATGAATAAACCACAGTTTATCTATTCTACTGAGAAATATTTAGGTTGTTTCCACTTTTTCTCTATTATATAAATTACAGCAATAATTGGACATCCAGAAGTAGAATTGCTCTGTTGTGTGGCATATGTATCTTCTTTTTTTTTAATTTCAAAATATTATGGGGGTACAAACATTGAGGTTACATACATTGCCTTTTCCCTGTTTGAGTCGTAGCTACAAACGTGCCCATCCCCAGAAAGGGTGTACCACACCCATTAGGTGTGAATTTACCCATCTCCCGCCCCCACCCCCACCCCCGCCTCCTACCCGACACCTTATGAATGCTACTTGTATATGTGCACTTAAGTGTTGGTCAATTAGTACCAATTTGATGGTGAGTACATGTGGTGCTTGTTTTTCCATTCTTGTGGTACTTCACTTAGAAGAATGGGCTCCAGCACCATCCGGGATCATATTAGAGGTGCTAGTTCGCCATTGTTTTTTGTGGCTGAGTAGAACTCCATGGTATACATATGCCACATTTGATTAATCTGCTCGTGTATTGATGGGCACTTGGGTTGTTTCTACATCTTTGCAATTGTGGATTGTACTGCTATGAACATTTGAGTGCAGATTTCTTTATTATAGGATGACTTTTTTTCCTTTGGATAGATACCTAGTAGTGGGACTGCTGGATCAAAAGCTAGTTCTACTTTTACTTCTTTGAGGTATCACCATATTGCTTTCTACAGAGGTTGTACTAGTTTGCAGTCTCACCAGCAGTGTATGAGTGTTCCTATCTCTCTGCATCCACACCAACATTTATTTTGGGACTTTTTGATAAAGGCTATTCTCACTGGAGTTAAATGATATCTCATCGTGGTTTTGGTTTGCATTTCCCGGATAATTAGAGATGTTGGGCATTTTTCATATGTTTCTTGGCCATTAGTCTGTCTTCTTTTGAAATATATCTTTGAGTGAACTGTTACTAGACTGTCCTCCAAAGAAGTGGCACCAGTTTATACTCTCACCAGCAATGTAAAGGGCTCACATTTGCTACATTCTCAACAAAATTTGGCATTATCAAACTTTGTAAATTTACAAATCTAATGAGTGTCAAATTATACCCCTTCCCTTTTCAAACTTGAATTCCTTTGTTTACAAGCAAGGCTGGCTTTTTGTATATTTATTGACTGTTGGGTTTCTGTTTCTGGGACTTGATTATTCATATGCTTTGGCTCATTTTATCTTATCTATTTGTCTCTTTCTTATTGATTCTGGATTCTAGTTTTCAGCTTGCAAATATATTGTCCCAGGCTTTTAACTTTGTTCACAGTCTCTGTTTTGCATCTTGTTTTATAATTTTTTTTGTAGAATTTTTCTTTTTATCATTATCATTTTGTAATGATTCTTCTTATTAATGATTTTTATCTTAAAAACTGTTTCATCTGATATTCATAGAGCCAAACCAGCTTTCTTTTCCTTTGCAATTTCAGGTGGTGTCTCTACCCATGCCTTTATTTTCAAACTTTTTGTGTCCCTATGTTTTAGGTATATCACTTATAAATATCTTATACTGGGTTAGTTTTAAAATTCAATTTGAGAGTCTCTGAGTTTGAACCATCCTGTTTTGTCCAGGAACACTTGTCCTTGCTGATATATTTGTATCTATTTTAATTTTTTGTGCCTTCAATTTATTGTGCTGCTTCTTTGCTTTCAGTTTTCTCTCCCCCCCCCAGTCTACTAGAACAAGTTGTCTTTATTGCTTATTTCCACTTTAACTATTTATCCTTAATTTTTCCCTTTTTAGTGTTTACCCTTAAAATTTTGATACTTGTCCTTGACATTAAGACTAAAAGTAATCAAAGTTTTCCTTTATTCTCATATGATACGAGACCTCAGAAATGCTTTGCTCTGATTATCCCTCCCACCTTGCAAGTAATTACTGCCTAGAACATTCATTTCATTTTTTAATGCCCTCAAATTCTTCATCACCATCATCATCATTACTATAGTTATTCCATACATTCATTGTTTAGTTTTGTCCCCCTGTTTACCAATTTCTTTTCTCGCTCTTGTTTCTTGCATTTTCCTTCTATCTTTTTGTTATAATTTTCTCCCCTTGATTGTATCTTTTACTACTTCCAGCAGAACATCCCACTCATGGGCATTAAAATCTGATCCTAAAATGTCTAGGACCAATGCCAGAGCTCCTCCCCTTCCTGGGCAGCTTGGAGCCATCTCTCTTACCAACTGTTCCTAGTTCCCTCTTCCGTTCTGACATCTAAAGAGTCTCCTTTCTTTTCTTTAAGTTCAGTTGTTTATTTAAATATTTATATGTTACTTCTTTTTTTTTTTTTTTTGCATGGGGAGAGGGGTGTTTAATGGACTCAGGACAGCTCTGGAGACATTAGACATGATTTTAAAGGCTTATATCATAGAAATAGGAAACACAAATATATATAGAATGATAATTCCATTTCAGGTTTATAGAACATATCAATGACTTCCTCCCAATATTTATGTCACTGTAAAGTAAAAACTATAAATTACCAAGTTTTTAATTCTTATTTTTGACTGCTTGTGAATTTATATATTGATTTATACAATTTTCTTTATTTTATGTTTTTCAAATTACAGAACACATGCTGGCTATATAGAGGAAAAACTAATTATATCCCTGCCATTCTCCAAGCCTCTGCCTCCTGCCAAGATAACCAGCGTTGCCTGCCTGGTGAATATTCCTTCCTTCTTGTGTGAAAAAGTATACAAATGTACCTACACGAACACAGGTAGTATGTTTGTTTGTTCAACCAAAACAAAATATGCAACTTGCTTTATTCAATTATGAGTATTTTATTACCCAGAATTTCTAAGAATTGTTAGCTTTACAGTTGTCTTAAAGCATCACGTTGCAGAATGCCAACTCACCCATTTGCGTTCTATCTCTATGGATTCCAGTCTTGAACTGATACTCCCGTCTCTAGCTTTACCCTTTGGACTTGAGCCTTAGCTTGTTTTCCAGGGCGGTCCTTTATTCATGATTCACCATAGTTCCTATGCAAAAATCCATCCATACAAACACAGGTCAAGGGAGAACTGGATTAGCATTTATGCTTATGGAAAAGGTCTGGGGCTACACTGCTGGGTCAATGCGAATCCATAGTGCCATTAGGCTACAAGGTGATAATAGGCCTGGAAAACATGTAATTTTGAAACCGTGCATGCCCAGCTAACTAGACTATCTGCAATTGCTGTGGCCGAAGATAGACCTAGGATCTATTTGTCCAGGAATCGATCTAGGACAATGATGCTCAACTCTCGCTAAACATCAAAATCATTTGGAAAACTTTTAAAAACACCTATTTCTAGGCCCAATCTGTAGAAATTCTGATATAGTTTGTCTGGATTGGGGCCTAGGCATTGGCATGAATTGATTCTATTGTTTAGCCTGTGCTGAGATGGGATGCAACCCAAGACACCATGGTGACTCACCATCAGAGGTCATCTCTGGGAACACAGGTTCTCAATCTAATCCTTAAAGACCCCTAGATTTATCTCTGGTTGTGGAAGTAGAAGATCTGGGGTCCAGCCAAAGTTTATCACTTATTTATTGCGTGGCCTTGATCAAAATATTTTCCTCTCTGAATCAGCTTTCTTATCTGTAAACACGGAGATTGTAATCCATATTTCACACAGTGATCGTTGGGATCAAGAGATAAAATGTTCTTTCAGGTACTCTTTTGTAAGTTATGGGTCTCTTTAGAAGTTTTGAGCATGAGGTCCTTTCTAGGTCTAAGATTTTTTGGTTCTCTAAATAGCCATTAACCTTTTCTCATCATGTGGGCCTATGAATTCAGTGGAAAAAATATTAAATGTTATTCTGAGTGTTTTGATTTTCTGAAATGCTTCCTTCAAAAACTCTCCAAGGCCAGTCATTTAGGCCAGAATTAGAAGAATAACTTAAATAATAAAGGCGATTATCCAGGTCATTCAGGTCCCTGAATTATTTTCTTTGAGAAATATCCAAATAATTTAATTCAAGAGAAATTTTGAGTTAAAGTTATCTACAGTGCTTAGGTAGGTCCCCTCTTCTCCCTTCTAATATAAATGAGGAGTTTCTAAGAAAGAACTCAAACCTTTGAATGAGGCTCTGTATAAAAATGCTGTGAGTAAACTTGCCTTGTTACGTGGTTTAGTCTCATAGTCCAACTATTTAAATATTATGAAAGAGAGTAAAAAACCCATGAAAATTTAAATATCATTGCCAGAATGCTGCATTTTGACATACCATATAATTTTAACAAATATATTTTAGAGTAACAATTATATTCTTCATTCAGGCATGAGATCAGCCGAGTGTGTGTGGGTATTTTTCAAGCATGTGGACGACGTGATTAGACAACACCTGGGGAGATGGTCATTTCAAACCTGGAAGTTGTCCAGTATTGTCAGCAACATCTCAACTGGAAAGAAATTACCAAAAATTAGTTTGGTCCTTTCTCTGTTCTTTAGAGAGGAATTTCATCTTTGGCCCTCTTTAGCTATATGAATTTCTTCCACTATTCCCTTAAAAAGTAAAAATAACAGAAATAATGTGTTTCTCTTCTGTTACAAATTGAGTCACAATTGTAAACTGTCCAGTTAAGATAAGTGGATAAAACTATCATTTCTTCCTTGTCTTAAGAGCTAGTCAGGTGTACAACATAAAGGAATCCGTCTCCTACCTCCTGCCCTTGTCAGCACTGTGTCTCTGAATGGAGGCGTGAGCTGCAGAGGAGACTTAATTTTGGCCACGGAGTTTGCACACAGTCTTGTTCTTTCCTTAGGTGATCTTGAAGGCCATGAAAGACCTACAGCTATTTCCTCTTCAGAGGAACATCAGAATGTGGTTTCTTTTTTTCTGTCCCTATTTGTGTATGTGCCATCAGCCAGGAAGAAAAGAAGTGTTCTTTGAGTCACTACCTGCATTGGGTTGGGAGTTTGCATAGATCACCTCTATCAATCTTCATAACCTTTCTATAAGGCACATGTTGTCATGCCTGTTTTAATGATGAAGGAACTGAGGCTTAGAGATGGTATATAACTTGACCAAAGCCATCAGAGGAACGGGTATGTAAACTCGGGGCCCATGTTTTGCCACGTATGTTAAGGGGCAAAGTCAAGGAGAGGGTATATTTTCTGAACCAAAATACAGATGCTAGGCCAGTCACGGTGGCTCATGCCTGTAATGCTAGCACTCTTGGAGGCTGAGGCAGGAGGATCGCTTGAGATCAGGAGTACAAGACCAACCTGAGCAAGAGCGAGACCCCATCTCTACTAAAAATAGAAAAAGTTAGCCAGGCAACTAAAAATAGAAAAAAAAAATTAGCCAGGTGTGGTGGCAAGCGCCTGTACTCCCTGCCACTCAGGGGGCTGAGGCAGGAGAATCACTTGAGCCCAGGAGTTTGAGGTTGTGAGCTGTGATGACATCACTGCACTCTAGCCTGGCCAACAGAGCAAGACTCTGTCTCAAAACAAACAAAAACAACAATAAAAAAACTATATTTGCATTTGGCCTAAAGGGTATGAGATATTTATAATTGGGGCTTTTGTAGCAATCCAGGAAGTAGATGAGGTGTATTTCAGCTCTGGCTTCATTTCTAGTCTTTGTCTTTCTCAGCTGAGTTTGGATGGGCCTAAAATGGGTCTCACCTGTAAGCACAGAGCAAATTTATTGCAAAAATGAATGTTAATGGGAACCCCTGAGTAGCAGTGAGGCATGCCAGGACCTGCTTTACTTGGAGACTGTGGGAGACTGTGGTTATTATCAACTCAAATCTAATTGATATGATTGATTGACTATTTATTAATAATTCATTCAACAAACATTTATTATACCAAGCATCTACCATAAATCATAATCTTGAAGGTGCTGAAGAAAGAGTGATGAGCAAGACAGAAATCTTTACATTTATTGAGTGCAAGGCAGATGCTGTGAGGATAAATAGGTAATACCTGTCCTCAAAGGTTTTATAACCAAGTTAATATAATCAAACATGTTATCAGTTAACTGATTAGTAGGTAATGCAACTAAGTGCTAGAGGCACAGGCAAGTTGCCAGGGAAGTGAATAGGATGGGGAAAGGTGATGGTTCATAGTAGAGGTTTAGGAAATTTGTTGGGGCTGGAGTATTTTAACTGTGCATGCCTTAGATCATGAGAATGGAGAAAAGAAAAGTATTCTGGACTGTGCTACAGAATCCTGGAGACCCTTGAAAGTAGTTGGAAGTATAATCCTAATATATCTCAGGTTTCCCGGAAACAGCCTAGGAACCAAAAATTTATTATAAATATTTTAAGTCTGTATTTAGTCTCTTAAGGCAATGCAAAGATGGAGGACATCTGCAGAGAAAAAAAATCACAAAAATTCCTCTCTCCGGATCACTGCAGTTATTGCCTCCTCCTCCCAGATGGCAGCTGCTCCCACTAAACCCTCTTTCCTTTTTTGTACCCAACTCCTAACTCTTTAAACTCACTCTGGTATCCAGCTCACGTGGCATTTCTGTTTCGCAACCTTCCAGCCATGCTGTCGTGGTTCTTTTTCATGGATATAGTTTTAGCTTCTCTGACTTCTGTTTTCTCTTGCCAGCCTCTTATCCAGACCCTCCACAACCAAGGTGATCTTAGGGATCTTCCTAGAGAGCAGGAATCATTGTTTCCTTAGAATCCAGGGGAGAATGGACAATTGTGAATAGTGTCTATATTAATATTAACATTTTCCCTTATTATATGGGCACAGTGTGAATTGTTTTGTGAAAGGCCCTTTTTCAACAGAAGCCCAAATACTTGGGAATTTTTGCAGATTTAAGAATTCTGGTCCTGATGGAAGAGGCCTTAAATCCTGTCACTTTGCAACAGGTGTCCAAAGCTTGCAGGCCCGGCTTGCTTGGATTCCCTAGGATCCAACATAGGGAGTATAAATGGTTTTCCTCAATTGCTTCTCACCCTTTCTAGACCTCACTGAGAGCCACAATAAAGCCACTTTCTATTTTAGTGTGGGTGACGCCAGGTGTCATAACCAATAAATACAAATATTTCAGTGGCTTAGCACTGTAAAACTTTATTTCTCCCTCACTTCGCAATCCAACTTAGTGTTCCTCGTTGGCACATATCTTTCTTCCGTGTAGTAATTCAAGCATCCAGGCTGTTGGAGGTTCTGCCATCACCAATAAGTGTCTTCCAAGGTGACCCTCTGGGTCCTTTCTTTTCCCGTCAGCTTGAAAGGAGAAGAGCCTGGGAGAGCCCAGGCAGGTTTTTATGGGTGAGCCCAGGATGTGGCCTTTCTGGCTCACATTCCGCTGGCTGAAACTCAGTCATGTGTTGTCCTGGGGGTGGGGTTCCCCCAAAGTAGGCCCTGAGATGGGGACTACCATGCAGGAGGTGCTCCTGGGAGAAACCGGTAATTTCAGGTAAAGTCCCAGAGCTGGCCTGCCCCTGCAGGGAGCTCTAGAGCATAAATTACACCTTCAAGTAGGCCCTACCCCAAGGCAAGGGGTCCAGGCTTTCATACTCTGGCTAAGGGCTCCCCTGAGGGCCTAGGGGTTGTCACCTCCAAGGCATATCTGGCCTTCTACAAGGACAGGGCTCCATTAGCCAAGGACAGTCCTCTAAAGAAAGTCACAGACAAAACCTTGGAATCAGAGCACCCCAAAGCAGGAGGAGGGGCAGGCAGAAATAGTGCTTGGAATCCAAGGAGACTGGCAAAGCACAGATAGCGCCTGCTCCGTGGCCACGCTGGATTGCAAGGGAGGCTGGCTAATGTAACCCAGCTGTAGCCTCAGGAAGAAGAGAAAACACATGGATCTTGGTGAAACATAGCAGTATCTTCCTCACCTTTGTTTGTACATGACACTCAGCTCAAATCCCTTTTTTTCTTTAAACACAGTAAGTATAGCACAGATGACTATTTCATCAGACTTCTGTGGGTGTGCGTGGGTGTGGGGGTAGGGAGGGTGGATTCCCCCACATATTCCAAGTAAAATAAAATTGTACAACTTAGCTCTTGTCTATTGTGACAGAAACTTCCAAAAGAAATATTACCACCCACTAATGCCTTTCTTTTGGTCTGCTATGGGAATCCCCCTGCCTGCTAATATGGTGATCTTAGAGAACTTTCAGGGCCTGGGAACATGGGGCCCAAGGAAGGGCTCTGGCTCCCATAGCCAATGACACAAGGTCTGAGCTCCTTGTTCTTGTTCCTGCTGACCTCTTTGGCTTCCTCTCCTACCCACCCTTTCTCGCTGCCTACATTCCACCCATTTCTGTGCATATCTGGCTATTCCTGTTTCAAGGATGTCCTCCCATCTACTTGGAAAGCCCACCTCCTTCCTTGTTGGCTTGGAGAACTTCTCCTCATCCCTCAAAACCCAGCTCAGATGCCACCTTCTCTAAACACACTTTCCCAAGCCTGTGCAGATAGCCACTCCTTATAAGTATCTGGTTAACAAAAATAGTGATAATGACTACTATTTAATAAGAATGTACTCTGCACTTTATATACATTATCTTTTACACTAACCTGGAAGAGGAAGTGTTTTTATCTGTATTTCACAGGTGGTGGGGAGGTTGGACAGTTAAACTGGATGGCAGTACTCTGTTGAAGAGTACTAACAGAGATCAGAGATCAAGTTATATTTATTTTTTAGGATAGCATCAAAATGAAAACATGTAAACATGTCTATATGTGTCTGTATATGTATATACACATGTATACATACAATCTCTTTGCATATCTATTTATCTGTCTACCTACGTACCTGAGCATTTGAGAATCCCCAAAGGGGCAGAGGGTTCAGTCTAAGAAACACTTTCTTGTCTTCTGCCTTCTACCAAGCTTACCATCTTTCTGTATCTCTGTCTGTCTTTGTCTCTCTCTCTCTCTTTCTGCTTCTTCTCTCCCTCCTCTATCCCCTTCTTCTCTCTTCTTTTTTTCCGTGACCCCAAAGCCTGCATGGCCCTTTGTTCTGCATGCCTGTTCAAACTCTGAGCAAGCCAGACCATGTCATTAGCCCTAGTTTCTGCAGAGAAACAGCTTGTTTAAATCTCTAACCAGACTGTGTCCCTTTGCGTGGGCTGGGGTGATGGATGGAGGCAATTATGGCCAGTGTTCCTCCATTAGGGCCCTGCCGGCCCCAGGTACTGGCAGTTCTCTGTGGGTCTGGCTAATTATGGTGTGGAATAGCAATGGTAAGGGCCTGCGGCGGCGGAGCCTGGGAGCAGACCTCAGAGACTGAGCATCGGGACGCGGCAGTTGCCAGGGCCCAGCGCATTCCAGTTGGGGCTTGTTTGTCTTGGTCCCCACCCAGGGGCCTTGTAACTCCAGAATCATGCCCTGCCCTGCCTGGGGCCTTCATACCCATGCAGGGTGCCCACAGGCTTTGAGTGCTTTTCTTGTGGCCGGGAGTTTGACCTCTGGAGCCAGACTGCCTGGATTCGGTTCCTGGGCTTGTCATGTACTAGTTGGGTAACTTGGGCAAAGACTTACTCTCTGGGCTTTGGTCTCCTCATTGGTAAAATGGGTACAAAATGGGACCAACCTCATAAGGTTGTTGTGAGAGTCAAATGATCCGATTCAGGGAAAGTGCTTAGCAATGTCCCTGGCACACAGGAAGAGCTCAGGAAATGCTAATCATTATCATGGGTGTCAGGTATATCACCTTATTCAGTGCTTGACAAACCTGTAAGGTAGAAACTAAGTCCATTTTACAGTGGAGGAAACATAGTCAGCCGTAGGAAATCGCACAGGTAGAGAGGGTAGGGGCGCCAGGACTGCAGTTGAAGGATGCATATTCCAAGCTCAGTGTGCCTTCTGCTGTGCTCTGTGGGGTACCTCTCGCCACCCTACCCTTTGCCTCATGATGTTAGAACTGTGACAGTCTCTTTGCCTCCGAACATTTGTTCCTGCCTGTTCAGGTCGGGGTCTGAAATCCCACAGCCTTTTGGAGTGGATTGGGCATGTCCACGCTCACAGTCCCAACAAGGATGCTGCCCTAGGGCAGCCTGGCCTGGCACTCGGGGACCTTTGACTTCTCTTCCCAGTTCTGCAACTGACATTTTATGTCACCTTGAGAAACTCTTCCCCTCTCTGGGCCTCAGCTTTTCTGTATGGAAAATTGCCTTAGTGATTCCCCTTCCAGCTATCTGTTTATCCTGTAGAAATAGGTAAGCTCTTGGGCACAGATACGTGTACTAGGAGTGTTCATTGCAATGTTGTTTGTAATGGTGAAAAATTAGAAACAATCTAATTATCCATCAAACTATTGTAGCAAATGAGGATAATGAAGGGGAACTCTATGTACTGACATGCAAATATGAGAAAACATGGAAAGATGTATTGTTGAATACCAAAAGCAAGCGACAGAATTGTGTAGAGAGCACAATCCTATTAATCAAAGTAAAGTCCCTAAACTCTACACATGTATATGGACATGTAGACAAATGCATAAAAAATTTAGAAAGAGACACAACAGACTCTTATTAGTAGTTACTTCTGGGGAGAAGAAAGAGTTGGGGGCGGTGGTTAGTGAGGGGACTTTGGCTTTCACTTTTTATTTTATGTATTTTGGCATAGCTTTAATTTTTATGATATTGCATTAATGTATTACTTGTTCAGGGTTTTTTTTTTTTTTTATTGCAACAAAATGAAGGGGCAGAACCTAAGAATGCCTTCAGCTTTGACTGCGCTCCAGATGGTGGTGACCCTGTGCGCACACACATCTTGTTTCTCCTCACCAGGGTCTAGAAGGGTCTCTGGGCAGTAGGGAGGTTTCCAGGCCCCTGCCACTCATAACATCCTTTTTAGGGAGCCAGGCTGGCCTTGACTGGCTGCCTCAGGGCTTGGGGAGGGGTCAGAGGGACACAAAAGGACAAGGGTCCTTCTTTCAAGTGTTCTTGACCTGGCCCTTTAAGTCTGATGGATCCATAACTGGCTCCGGCCACTTGCAACCTGGTGGCTACCCAGACCATAGTCTGAGGTGTCAGACCAGATTTATTTGTCTTCCCTGGTCTCCTACAGTTCCTCCTGCTTACATTTCTCAAAGGGCTGCAAGAGCCTGAGCTCCAGGAAGAAAAAATGCTGAAAAAGAAACTCGGAGGCGGGCGCAGCTCTATTAAGCAGTGTGGCCGGTGATCTCTGTTCACAGGGAAAAACTGCTGGGTTTCAGAAAAATCAATCAATTTCTGTTCTGTTTCACTTCAGTTTCTTCTTCACCTAAGAACTGATTCTGTTGAAGGTGTTTTCAACATCATAGAGCCTAAAAGGGCCTTGAGCGAAATGGCTCATTGACTTTGTCTTCCAGGGAAGCATCTCGAATATGAGGTGCAATAATTTTCTAATAGCACCACAAATTAGTAAGCAGGGAGAAGGCTAGTCCTATATGTATTTTTCATGCGGTTCTCAGAGTATGTTTACGTTTGTCCTGAGAACAATTTTCCTCCTGTGGAATGTCCTGCTACATAAAGGTCCTTTAAGGAAGAGCCAGGTAGAAGAACGAGACTAATGGTTACCCGGCAATCAGTCCGAAAGGAAAGGAGGAAGTAGGCGAAAACGTCTTGAAAGCTGTGGTCAAGCATGACTTCGCACTCGAGCTTATTTCATAAGCTGCGGAGCCTCTCTCCCCAAGTCTAGAGTTTATGCCTCCTTTCTCACCAGCATTCTTCTTGTGATGGTTAATTTCATGTCGACTTGACTGAGCTAAGGGATGCCCAGAGAGCTGGTAAAATGTTATTTCTGGGTGTGTCTGTTAGGGTGTTTCGGGGTGAGATCAACATTTAAATCAGGCCATGAAGACAGCAGATACCTGGCTTGTATTTTTATCAAAAAGTCCCAAAACAATAAATGTTGGCGTGGATGCAGAGAGATAGGAACACTCATACACTGCTGGTGGGACTGCAAACTAGTGCAACCTCTGTGGAAAGCCATATGGAGATACCTTAAAGAGATACAAGTAGAATTACCATTTGATCCAGCAATCCCATTACTGGGCATCTACCCCAAAGAACAAAAGTCGC
>RJWJ010017192.1:0-33453 GCA_004363605.1 Indri indri
TTACATGAAAACAACTTAAGGTAAACACATAGGTTATGGAGGCACCAAAGGGAATTTCATGCTCATCAGTGTTTTATCATCTTTCAATAATATCCTCACTCTTAAATTTGTGGTCACATTTTCCTTAGTTTCAGCATCTTCGTGTTAAAAGTACCTTTTCTTTCAAGAACTAAATTTGGGAGGCAGAATACAAGAATGAGTCTAAGAGGGAAAGCTCTGGCGTCAGAAGACCTAGGTTTAAATGCCAGCTCTGTCATTGGGCAACTTGCCGAGTGCCCCTTGCAGGCCTCAGTGCCCCTACCTAGAGCCGGGCCGTGGCACTTGCACCTTCTGGGGGAAGGGAGGATAAGTGAAGCCAGCCATTTGAAGTGCGGATGCTGTGCCCTGCATGTAGACAGCGTTCACAGCAGCAGCTATTATCATGACGGTAATGTCACTGGTATGCAGGAAATGTCTATACATGTGACGCTATGTTCATTAAAGGGAAAGGCTAACAGGAATAGAAAAAGCGCCTCATGTTTGTTTTTACTATATAAAAACAGAGCTGGCTATTTAAATTTTTGAATAACCCTCCCACACACGCACGAGTTTTCTGCAACCGTGAAGCCTGCTGTGGATGCATTTATGAAAAAGCTCAGGTATGTTCCGTCCTTAGCAGTTTCCATCCTATATGTGCTGTAAGGCAAAGTAGTTAGAAGACACACTCCACACCTGGAGTTTGAGGCTGCCTACTGGGAGTTGCACTGAGGTGACATTCGAGCCCTGGATGGACACCGGGAGCAGCAGCTGAGCAGTTTGTGTGGTCAGTAAAGCCTGGGGCTGAGCGACAACGGCAGGTGGTGGCTGTCCCTGGGAACTCACGTAAAACTGTGAGACGACGCTCTGCTGCTCCGCCTGGGCCACGGGGACCTCTTGCTTGATAACTACAGCCTTTTTGGCAACAAGGGTCTGGCCACCTGCAGAGACAGGCTGGGCTACAGGGTGGCTGGCCCCCGGGACAGGCTGCCTGGAGCTGGAGCAGTCAGGGAGCGAGGTCTCGTCTTTGACGCAGGAACCGACGCTGCCGTGTTTCTGATCTGCCTTGTTGACAGAATGTGCTGGGGCGCTGGGCTGGGGTTCTAGCGGCCGTTGCTGCTGCCCTCGTTTTTCAACCTCGAGCTGCATTTTCAGAACTTCCACAAGCTTCTGCTCTTGTTCCAGTTTCCTCTTTAGCTCTTCGATCTGCTTCTCTTTCTCCTGGAGCTTGCGGTCCTTCTCAGCCGCGTCCAGTTCCAGGTTTGACAGGGTGCTGCTGGTGGGGCTCAGGCTGTCCTCGTTGTTTGCCACTCTCAAAGGAGAGGAACACAGGAACTGTGAAGGAGACATCATGGTCATAATCTCGGTGAAAGTGTCCGCCATGCTCGTGTCATCGGTGCTGAGGCTGGACTGTTCGGAGGGAGATGGCGAGATTGGCAGAGGGGAATGAGCATTTTCCACCCGCGCAACGTTGCTGGTTCCGGCAGATGGCAATTCTGTCTTGAAAGTGGAGACTGAGCTAGTCACGGCGTTATGTAGTGTTGTAACCGGCAATGCCACGGTCACTTCTGGGTTATTGGTGACGATGGCTGACGATGACACTGCCACGATGCTGCCAGCAGCAAGGCTGCTGCTGTTCACTTCCTGGTAGGGTTTCAGGCGTTCGATGAGGTCCGGTTTGGTGCCTGATACTGGCAGACCCCTTAACTTCAGTTCTGTTTTCAGTTCTGATACCTGGAGGTACAAACAAAGCAGATCTGTTGGTATTGTAACTTTCTGACAACTCTGTGGTGCACTTCTGCGATGGGAAAGGTACCCGTGTCTGCCAGACGACTCCATGTTACTGCATATCTGAAAGTGGGACCGTTTTTCTTTTGACGCAAACACATACAACTACACACCTGAAGCACTGGGAAGGCCAGTGATAACGTAAGGGTTTTTAGAGGGCAACTCCTCTTTTACATCAAAGAAAAGACATACTACCAGGAATGATGATGACGATAACAGCTACATTTACTGATTAGCTGCCATGTGCAAGACACTTCTTTCAACTAGACTTCACATGACCACGAGGGTTCAGTATCATTCTTCTTCCCATTTTAAAGATGAGAAGATCAAGGCAGACAGGTGGAAGCATCCAAATTACCACAGACAACAGAAGGCTGAGCTGGGACAGAAACCTAGAAGGGTGGCCCTGGAGCTTACATTAACTGTTATATTTTCCTGCCTCTCCCAAACTTGGCATTGAGCAGGGAAGAAAAAAAATCACAGCCTCTGGAATCCAACAGAACTGGCAAGGTGTCTGCACAAGGTACATGCTCAGTAAATGAGAGTCATTATCGGTCATTTAAAAAGAAATTAATGGAAGTAAAAAGAAAAGTACCTCTATAAAGATTATCCTATTGTTGGGAAAGTTAACATCTATTGAAAACTACTGACATCTGCTAGACAAACCTGGCAAACCATTTACATTTCTGTGGTATTCATGGGTGAATAAGCTGTACTTGGAATTATCACCTTTAAGTCATCCAAGCTAGAAGGCAGAGGTCCCGGCTTTCTCACAGGAGCAGGTGTGTTCTGTCTTGGTGTGGTAGGTGTGGTATTATTCAAAGCTGAATTCCCACTATTGTTATTTTTGTCACTGAGTGGCCTTCAAAAGAAAAAGAAAATTAGAGTTTATAATAAAATAATTTCTAGATTTGACATTGCCTCTATTAACACTTTGACTAACTTACAAAGAGAAAAATACCATGGTTATGGATTGGAAGACTCAATATTGTAAAGATGCCAACTAAATCGAATCCCAATAAAATCCCTGCAGGTTTTTGTTTGCTTGTTTGGTGGCAATTTAGAAGGCAATTCTAAGCTTTATGGAAATGCCAAGGACCAAGAATGGCCACGGCATTCTTTAAGAAGAAAAGCAAAGCTGGAGGAGTCACACCACCAGGTGTCAATATATATTACAAAGCCAACTGTTCCCACGGTGTGGTGCTGAGGCAAGGACAGAACAGACAAGTGGGCGAGAATGGAGAATCCGCAAACAGACTCCATGTATGTGGGCCCTTATGTTACCAGAGATATGATACTGCAGTGCAGTGGAGGAGAGTGGTCCTTCCAGTGAGCGGGACTGGGCCCAAGCGGATATTCACACAGAAAAAACGTGGCTCTTGGTCGACTCCTACCTCGCATCATTCTCCAAAGTCTAAATGTGAATTATGAAAGCGATGAAGCTGCTAGAGGAAAACTGAGGATAATCATGGCCTTTGGATAGGCAAAGATTCCCTAAACAGGACATAAAAAGCACCAAGTAGTAGGGACCCCTTTAAGACAGTGAAAAGTCAAGCCACAGAACAGGAGGAGATATCTGCGATACATATTTCTGACAAAGGCCTCATCTAGAATATTACAAGTTAGTAAGAAAAAGACAGAAAACCCAATGGAAAAATGGGTTTTCCCATTTTTGGACAGATATAGCACTAGAAAAGTATATCCAAATGGTCAACAATTATGTGAACAAGGGCTTAACCTCACTAGGTATGAGGAAAATGAAAATGCAAATCATGACAAAACAGCCTTGCACACCCAGTAGAATTGCTCTGACGAATAAGGCTGATGATACCAAGTACTAAGGACAACCAGAACGCTCATATGCTGCTGGCAGAAGTGTGAACTGGTGCGTCCACTTTGGAAAACTGTTTAATATACTAAAGAAAAACATCTGTCTAGCCTATGATCCAGCATTTCCATTCCTAGACAGACATGTGACAGAAAGACATATATATGTGTACCGAAAGATACAGACTAGAACATTCATTATGGCCCCAACTGGAAGCAACCCACCTGTCCATTAAGAGTATGATGGAAGGATACATTATGGTGTAGTCATACATGGAACATTAACCAGAAATGAAAATTAACTACTGCTGTCTGCACCAGTAAAGATGCATGAGACAAACAATGTTCAGCAAAAAAAGCCAGACACTAAAGTGTGCTGTAAGATTACATTTAAACGAAGTTCACAAACAGGCAAAACTAATCTTTGGGGATAGAAGTCAGGATAGTCACTAAGAGGGGACCTAAAGGCGGCTTTTGGGACACTGATAATGTTCCATTTCTTGGTTTGGGTAGAGGGGTGTATTTACTTTGGCATCAATTTTCACTTATAATTTATAGACTTCTCTGTATGTAAGTTATACTTCAATTTAAAAAGTTTACATAAAAGAAATTGGTGCATCAGTTGTCAAATTCTAAAGTCAGGTGCTTCGCACTAATTTCCCTAAGCCCCTTTCCACGTCAAAGCCAGATCCCATCTTCCAACTGTGACACTCTTGGCTTCCTTTTCTGATGGTTGATACCTATTAAAGGTACACATGACGGTTGACACTACAGCCGATCCCACTGCAGCCTCAGGCTTCACTGTCACATACAAGGCCTTTGGTGCTGAAGCCTTTGATGCTGAAGTCAAAGAGACTCGGAATTCCACCTCCTGAAATAGGGATCTGAGGTGACAATGCTCGTGGGTGACAGCCAGTTGGATGAGCTTTATCCAAGGAGGTTCAGGAAGCCTGTGGTGGAAGTCAATGCTGGCTCTGTCAACAGCTCATTTTTTTTTTTTTTTTTTTTGAGACAGAATGTCACTCTGTTGCCCAGGCTGGAGTGCGGTGGCATCATCATAGCTCGCTATAACGTCACACTCCTGGGCTCAAGTGATCCTCCTGCCTCAGCCTCCAAAGTAGCTGGGACCACAGGTGCATACCACCACACACGGCTAATTTTTCCTATTTTTTGTAGAGATGGGGGTCTCGCTCTTACTCAGGCTGGTCTAGAACTGAGTTCAAGCAATTCTCCTGCCTTGGCCTCCCAGAGTTAGGATTATAGGCGTGAGCCGCAACACCTGGCCAACAGCTAACTTTTGACATTCATCTTGAGGTCTTTTTAACCTGCCTGAATTCTGCTGAAATTAAACATAGTTTTTGAGATGAAGTTTGGATGAAATGACAAATATTGTATGTATCATTATTCTCCTTTCTAAAAATTCAACTTTTAAATCTCATATTATGAGTTATAAAAATATTTTCTTTAAATCAATGTTTCTCAACATAATTTTCATTCATTATTATCCCCCTAAGGAGGCTTTTAGACATTCTTTTCCAAATCTCCCTCCCCCTGAGGTTTCAACACCACAGATACACTGCATGTGTCTGTGTATCGTATACATGTCTGTGCTTTATTACATAAAAGAGCAGTATCTCTCCCGAACCACCTCGTGCTCCCTTGTAATATCATCCCTTTGAGAATGCACAATTTAAAGTAATTATTCTATTCGTGCTATCTTTTTGGTTGAGATTCTACAATACTCTATTATGATTAGGAGTTTGGTGTTTAACCTATTTCTGTTAAAGACTGAATTAATTTATTTTTCTGTTAAATCAACGTAGACTAAGCGAGGTGTAGCTGACGAATGTGATCACTGTGCAGGTGAGAGACCTGAAATTCAGAGGGATGACGTGGCCTTCCAGGACCTTCTGTGCCCTTTCAGTGAGTGTGGACAAACTGGGTTTGACTAGAGCCTAGTCTCTTCAGGCTTTTGTCCGTCCGTGGTATCAAAGGCTGCACCATACAGGTAAAATCCCACTGCCACGGACACTCTAGGACTTTCAGTTTCCTGGAATTTTGGTGAAGTTAAACAATGTGTTAGAAAACAACGTCTCCCTTTTTAGGATCTGGAAATCAAACAGGACTTATGTTCAGTCTTTGTGTGGTGAAACAATACCCAAAAGTGAGTGTTCTTTTCTCCTCCTAGTCCCTGGATCTTTTTCTATGATACTGCCCTTGGGTGGGCTTGGTTATTGTAGCGGTGGGAATGTCTGAGGAGCAGAGTGGAACTGAGGCCTTAATGGAAAGGCAAGCTGTTAGGAGTTCAGCCGCCGCACTCCACAGGTGTGTTCTTCCCATCCACAAGGCCGGCCCACACTGCCAAGTTCTTCCACTACAAAAAAGACTGTTTCGTAGATGGATAGCGTGAAAAATCCTTTTATGGGATTTTCAGTTGCACAGTTTCCTCATCTGGGAATGGGGTCAACAGCAGCAATTCCTGGACTTACAGTGAGGATGGCGTGAGGTGTTTGGCGCAGTGCCTGGTGCATTGTAAGGATAACAGTAAATAGCTCTGAGCCGCTGTTACCGTCATATTGTTGGTGGCTGATGCCAGAGGAGGGTGGCAGTGGAGGATGCCTCCCGGCGCCCGGACAAAGTGTCGAGTAGCGGCAGTTTGTCTCTGATTCTCCTCCAGTGCTCCGTGGCCTTCCCTGGGTCCCTTCCAACGTCAACAGCTCGCTCGAGCCTGCTTGCTCTTAAAATAATAACATGCTACAGATTCCTTCTCCTTTATCTCCATGCCCTGATTTTTTAGATTTAATAAGGCCTGGATTACTAATAGGCTTAATCTTCCTTAAGATATTTGAATCTGAAGAGGAAAAAAAGGATTGATAATCATTTGCCTATGAGAAGATGTTTCTTAACAGAGAAGCTTTTCAGTGGGTTTTGAATCCCTTTCTGCTCCTAGAAAATAGGGGCTGTCTGTGGTGGATGCTGAGTTTACACGTGAAAACAGAAATTTCTACAGGCCACGTGAGCATAAACCGAACGGCTTGATCAATTTTTCCTTGTAATGAATGAGCTTTTGCATCTTTTTCTAGAGTTGAATGCCAGTTGTACTTTCTCCTGAAAAGTCAGGGAAATTGTATGTTTCTTTGAAAAAGAAATATTGGGGGTGTATATCTAGAAATTTCCTTTATTACATAATTAAAATTAGCTATGGATGTCTTGCTATGACTTTGGTCTCAGGAACTGTCAGAACTCCTGGCCTTCTGTCCCTCACAGTTGGGTTCAAACTTTGGAAACATCTTCCTTCTCCACAGCTGCTGGTCCCCGAGAATTTAACCGTCTGTGGAAACACCCTCTGCACTGTCAGAGCCCTTCCGTCATCACATCCATCGACACCAGGATGGAACTTTCTCTCCGCGTCGGCCTCGCTGCGCAGCACTGCCCTCTGCCACGCTCTGCTGCCTGCCTGCCACAGCGAGGAACGTCTTCTGCTCAACCTCAGGTACCTCCAGACACCGGCTCTACTCAGTTTTGTCTTCCACTTTTCTTAAAAATTAGCTGCATTTTCTGTTCAGGAGGTTTTTCTCACTGTCCAGTACGCAGGCGCTGCTCACTCCTTCCTCTGCACTAGCGCTCACGTCGCTGCCCTGTGCTGGGACGGGCCCTTCTGAGCCCTTCCCCGCATAAATATCCTGCCTCTCCTTGACCATTCCAGGTTTTATGCCCACCTGTCTCTTCTTTTTAGCGTTTGTGCCAGGCCTAACCGTATGCTTATTTATAGCATCTAATGCTGTTTTGAGTATACAACAGGCACATCTTTCCGGGGTGAATAATCGTGAAAAGGCATTGCTAACCTGTAAAAGTTCAGAACCTATTCTGGAGGACAGAAACAAAATGAAAACAATCATTGAGCACAAATCAATCGCAACATCCAACCTTGAGTAATTTACGGTTCCTCATAAAAAACCCTAGAGAAATCCCCGCTAGTGGCCCGCAGTGACCCCCGTACTTGAATGGCGCGGGCAGGATCGTCTGGTAGTTGTAGTGCTGCTTCTGCTGGCTCAGGATCTGCAGCTGCAGGAACAGTTGCTGCTGCTGGAGCAGGCGGGCGTAGTTGGAGTCCATCTGCGGCTCGTTCTTCTCCCCTTTCTGATCTGGTGGAATGTATTGGTGGTACTTCAACTTCTTTACCCGTGGTTTGGGATCTTTGCACTTTTTGCTACGGTGCTTGTCGTTTGGATTCTTGGGATGGCTTTGCTATTTTTGAGAAAAAGAAAATAAGAGCATTTAAAGAGATGTCACCACATGAAATCTATTCTGTGTGCCTAAATGATTTGAAATTAAAAAGCAATGTACCTTAGAAACAGGTACAGACACTTTGGAAAGCAACGTGCTAAACATGTTTTAAGAGCCATGACAAGCCTGAACAAGAGCGAGGCTTTGTCTCTACAAAAAATAGAGAAATTGGCTGGGCGTGGTGGTATGTGCCTGTAGTCCCAGTTTCTTGGGAAGCTGAGGCAGGAGGATCACTTGAGCCCAGGTAGTTCAAGGTTACACTGAGCTATGATGAGGCCACTGTACTCTAGCCTGGGCAACAAGGAAGACCCTGTCTCAAAAAAAAAAAAAAAACAAAAAACCATGACATCTGCATATTTACTTTGACCGGGACATTTTCCCCTGCAGGGTTGCTACCTTAGGGTATAGGCAGGATGCTCAGCCCAGCATTATCTAGTCAAATTCAGCAAACATTCACCTTGGGTCTCTGCGCAGACACACTGCTAAGTGCTTACATAGATTCTCTCATAGTGATAATATACAATGGGGAAGAGATTAAGTATACTTCACTATAACCATGTAATATTTAAAAAAAAAAACTGTGGAGAATGTTTAAAAATAGAAAAGTGCCTCTAATTAATGAGAATAAAGAAGAATATGAAACTATCTCTAAGAAAAACATAATTAAAATACTGAGTAATGTGAATATGAATTTAAACATTTTTTCAAAAACATTACATTTTACTTTGAAAATGGGATGTAAGACCATGCATCCCTCATCTTTTTTTAAAATTTTTTTCCTTCTTGGCATTTAACTTGACCTCATCTTATGATTAAGAATTGGATGACTTTTTCCTGAATTTATCAGTTCACTTTCTACTTTTCAGTGTTCAGATTATAAGATAACTTTGAAAAAAGGCCAGAAATCCAAAGAATGGGAGATACAGAGAACCGATGCATCGGCAGGGAAAGACAGGTTGGCGTTCAGACCCTCGACCCTCCCTGTGGTACATGCTTGGGGGTGTTGGAAGAGGAGGTAAGAGCTGATTTTATTGGCGCAGCTGCTACTTGCCACCCTCTGGAATTTCTGGCTCCAATGCTAAGCAATGGAAGACAGTGAAACATACTGAATAACGCTCGGCCACGCTGCTCCAGGGAGGTCAAGGATGGGGACAGTTCCGGGGCACGGATGAAGTGAGGACGTGCACGGTGCCGATCTGAAAGTCACTCCCTTGCCGCACACGGGTGCTTGCAAGGGGCTGAGAAGGCAGGGAGACTAGACTGGAATTCGGGAGATGGGGCCCTTCCTGGTTTTGTGACTTCTTCTTTGGGCATCAGTCTCCTCAACTCCAATGTCCTTTTGTAGTTTTAAAAGTTTGTTATCTATATTCTGCTAGTTTTGGCAAAAGCCATCTCCGAAATGATTAAACTAGTCCTCAGTTTATTACCCCCCTACTTTATTTAGACGGTCTAAACGTAATTTTAAGAACTTTAAAAATGTACTGTATATGAAAAATTTTAATCTTCCTTGGGATTTATTCCAACTGAGTTATTTCAACCAAGTGAAATGTAGGGGGGAACAGTGCCACAAATCCGAAGCTTATGTGAAGAACAAACCAAGCTTCATCTAGCCAAATCTGCTAAATCAGAAAACATATCTGCTTCTCTAGACCCTTTAACCTGTAGCATAATGTATCTGGAATACCACCGAGTTGACCTTGCACATAAAGTCCAAAGCCGTGTTACCATTAAAGACATCTGTTCGTGAGACTTGCGGATCTCACGTACTGTGCTGAAGCAACTCTACCTTACTCTGTTTCTCTCTGCTTCATCTTAGTGGCCTGGCTGGCAGCAGAATTGGGAACCGCTGATAAAATGACTCCTAAAGCCTTTCTGCATAGCCCCAGTAGTTTCATATGGACCAAATTTTGTGCTATTTTCCTGTGACTACAGGACAACTTGTTGAAGGTGGCGGTTTCATACACAAAGGCTCTGGTCCAGCAAGTCCTTCCTTCAGGCTAAAAGGCAGGCTGGGTAACTCAGATCAATGCCTTTGTCCTCCGTTCACAGGGCTACAGAGTCACAGGTAAAGCCACGCAACCCAGTGTGTCCAGAGTACCCACCTTTACGAGTGCTGGGCCAGGCTTCGCTGAGGACACAGTGTTTGTGGGGAGGACAGGCGCTGTGGACCTTGCGGGAGGCTGATCCGCAGTCGCAGGAGTTTTCAAGAATTCAGGAACTGCTGGGGACACTGAAGTAAACTGGTAGAAAAGGAACAAGTCTGTGAAATCAATGACCGTGGAAACAGAAAAACTGGAATGACGAGAGAATGACCTCATTTTTTAAAAAAAAAGTCCAGTAGAAAAGAAACAAAGGAAAAACATACTATTGTGTCTGAGACTGCGATGGTGGAATAACATGCTTTGCCTCAGTGGAGCGAATTGTGCAGTCTTTGTCCTAGCAGCAATGAACAGCTAAAGCCACATAAGGTTACATTAACTGAACTCTAGTGTTTGCTCAGAAAAATGGTCAGAACCACCTTTTGGCAGGAAAAAAAGTCCAAGACTCTTGTAAAAAGGATCTAAATAATATAAGGTATAGGTCACATTGTCCCTGGCTAATTTAGTTGTGATAGTCTGTTACAGAGCCTGATGAGCCCCTCTGTCACGCCCAGACCCGTGGTTGGCCAGCATCCCTTCCTGGACACCTGCTCCACCCAAGTGGCTTAAATGTGCTTTACCAGGTATGTTCCTGTTGCTAACCCTGGCTAGCACTCTCATTAACTCTATCCCCCTACTTCTTGCAACAGGATAAGAACTGCAGAATATATTCTGCTAAGATTGATTTGTTCCACTGACAGTGCCCTCTTACTTAAAACGAGAAGCTACTTTGTTACTCAGGCCCAAGTCAGTGATTACTGAATCTCAATTTCTATATTAACAAAGGAAGCACAGGAGACACTGCTAGGTTTTATCAATTCTTACTAGCAATCACTTTAAGTAGATTTTAAGTATTCACTTACTGGAAAGAGATGTTACTATTGTAATAAACCAATTAAATGTGTATTGATCACTCCTTGGACGGACTTATTACCAGCCTTATGTTTAGGAAAAATGTCTTCCTTTATCACTTTCACTTCCCCGAACAACTCTCAAACTCATCACACCAACAATCAAAATCAGTTCCCTTGTTGAAGTATGTGGGTTTAAAAATAGCAAACTGTATTTTTCCTCCTTAAAATAAATTACCGGAAAACTCAGAGGGCTATTAGTAGCAAGAAATATGAAGCCTTGTGCATGCTAGTTACTCAATAAATATTTGTTTAATTGATGAATGGTCATTCCTTCGGGCTTTACTCATGCTGGGTCACATTCTCAGTCCAGCTGAGGCCGTGTGTGGCGAGTGTGCGATTAATCGTACGTGCCCGTGTCAGCTCTGAGGCTTTTGCCATTGATTTCAGCTTTTAAGTAATTATTAGTAACCGTAAGTGTTGACAATATACAAGACTTACTTTGTAGAGGTGGCTGTACTCAATTTCATTTTTAAACAGAAACGAAGGAAAAGGACTCATCACACCTACGTTCCAGGCAGACTTCTGCCCCCGAATAGCCCTGCGATGTTGGGCTCCTCAGTGAACCTCTGACCAACCACACCTCATGCCTAAAGTGAAAGAGGATGCTAGCTGATCACTTCCTTACTGGGTATGACGTTAATTGTTTTCCTTTTGCCTTGCATATTTTTTGGAAATGAGGGTACTTATCTCTGGGTTGATTTTCACAGAAGGAAAAAACATTCCTTGGCTGTTATGTAACTGGTATATGAAGCAGAATCAAATGTTGGAATTTTGAAGTACGTGTATTTTCTTTCACATAAATTCTGCTAACCTGGCAAGCTGTTTAACCAGTCCAGCCCCCACTGACTGATGAATTTGAGAGCAGAAAATGTTAATAATCTGAAAAATAACATAGAAGCATGGATGTGGCATCAGTTGTAATATTTATGAAAATGTTTTGCCTGTATTTCTAGACTGCACCTAGCAGACTTTAGCCTTGATTACTGACACTCTCATCAGCTCTTTTGGTATTTCAGTGTGACTTTGCTACCCAGAAAACCACAGAACCTAGCATTAACATGAGAGTAACCCAATGGAAATACAGTGATCGTTAACTCTACCTAAGCTGAAGATAAATTCTAGTTAAAAAGGGAGAAATGTCTAAATTCCTCTACATTCTGCCAGGCTTTTTATTGTGTCTTGCAAAGGCCCAAAGACAAAAACCACCAAAACTCCACTTAGACCATTTCTAGATGTTAGGTTCCTAGTAGCTAAAGTTACCAAATAATCTGAATATTAGGAATTCTGAGATGACAGTATTCGAAAAAGGATTAAGAGAGTATCCAGGCCATATGGGATACTTAATCTTATTTTGTTTCACAGAAAATTGAGCAATATGTTAAAATCTTAAAAGAATGCTATGTAAATAGGTTTAAGTTGCCACGGAGACCTAAGATCACCTTATGTTCTATGAAAATTTAATTTCAAAATGATTCAGAATCATTTTCCCAAAGAAACAAAAAAGCTGCAAACTTTGCTTTGTCTTACTGGATCCGGTCACTGTTCCTATTACAGGTTATAGGTCTCATGATCTCCAGTTCTTTGATTTTCATCATAAAAGAAAATGCCAGAAAAACATTGCTTAATAATGGATGTTTATGCTTTAAATAAAAGCTCAAAAGAAGGCTCTTTCAATCTTAAAGACTGACTTTTCTCTTACTAGAAATTGCTACGGGAAAGTTCTGCTACAATAGAAAAAATTGAAGAGGACGTGACAATTCAGGTGTCTACAGAACACTGTGCACTTTCCAAGACCAGTCATTGCTCTCAGGTAACTCCCTCTTTTTCATTTAGAATTTCTTTATGCAGTCTTGAGGGACAGAGGGGCAGCATATTTAAAAACAAAGCTTTTTTGTATTGTAGATTTTAAATCTATAATGTGTTTTAAATTTAGGATGCAGCAGAGTTCTTAAATTAAGATGGCAATATGCAAACAAGGAATTCAAAATGCAATTGTTCTTTAAACATTGTTTCCACATTCTAATCCCCAAATAAAATGAACAATGAATGAGTTGAATATAAACCAAAACCATGTTTTATATGTGTAATAGATGAATATTTTATGTAAAATTCTAGCTTTGTTAAAATGTATCACCTAGTACACTTGTTTCTGTAATATATAAGTTTAAGCATTTCATTTTAAGAACCAGTAAACATTAGAAGTGAAAAAAAGTGAATTAATTTTGTAGCACAAAATCTACTGGACATTCAGTTGGTATTTGATTACCTGATTAGTAGTGATTTGTACATATCCCTTTTTAAGTATATTTTAACCATTTTTAAGTGTAGGCATTAAGTACCTTTTTACATTGTTCTGCAACCATCGCCACTGTCATCTCCAGACTTTCTCGTGTTCCCCATTCCCCTCTCCCCCTAGCCCCTGGCAACCATCATTCTATTTTCTGCTATGAGTTTAATGAAGTATCTCATATAAATGGAATCATATAGTATTTGTCATTTGTGATTGGCTTATTTCACTAAGCATAATGTTTAAGGTTCATCCATGATGTACATACTGCAGAATTTCCTTAAAGGCTGAATAATATTCCTATATGCATAGAGAGAGCGAGAGCGTGCACACATTATGTTTATCCACTTATCTGTCTGTGGACACCTGCTTTCACATTTTGGCTATTGTGAATTATTGTGAATGATGCTGCTATGAACAGGGGTATACAAATATCTGTTCTAATTCCTGCTTTTAATTCTTTTGGGCATAAACCCAGAAGTGGAATTGCTGGATCAAATGCTAATTCTATTTTAAATTTCTTTAAGAACTGACATTTCCATAGTGGCTACACCATTTTAAATTCCTACTAACTGCATAAGAGTTTCAGTTTATTCACAGTCTTCCAAAATTTATTTTCTGTTGTGTTCTTTTGACAGTTGCCATCATAATGGGCATGAAGTGGTATCTTGTGGTTTTGATTTGCATTTCTTTAATGTTTAGTGATAGAGCATCTTGTCATATGCTTAGCTTCTTTATTGAAATATCTATTCAAATCCTTTGTCCATTTTTGAATTGGGGATTTTTGTTGTTAAGTTTTAGTTGTGGGAGTTCTTTACATATACTGGATATTAATCCTGTCTTAATCTGTTTTGTGTTGCTATAACAAAATACCTGAGGCTGGGTCATTTATAAAGAAAAGAGGTTTATTTAGCGCCTGGTTCTGCAGGCTGTACAGGAAGCACGGAACTGACATTTGCGTCTGATGAGGGCCTCAGGATGCTTTCGTTCATGACGGAAGGAGAAAGAGAGCCAGGGTTCGCAGAGATCATGGGGCAAGAGAGTGGGGAGATGCCAAGCTCTCTTTAACAGCCAGCTCTTGTGGGAACTAACAGAGTGACAACTCACTCACCCACAAGGGAGGGCACTGATTTACTCATAAGGGATCTGCCCCCGGGACCAAAACGCCTCCCGTTAGACCCCACCTCAAGGTTTGGAGGGGACAAACATCCAAACCATACCAAATCCTTATCAGATATGATTTGCAAATATTTTCTCTCAGTCTTTGGGTTGTTTTTCAGTTGATAATGTCCTTTTGTGTACAAAAGTTAATTTTGATGACATCTAATGATCTGTTTTTTCCCTTGTTGTCATCCAGGAAATCATTGCCAAATCCAGTGTCATGAAGCTTTCCCCTAAGAGTTTTGTAGTTTTAGCTATTACATTTAGGTCTTTGTCCACTTAATTTTTGTGTGTGATGCTAGGTAAAGATCCAACTTCATTCTTTTGCATGTGGATATCCAGTTTTCCCAGTACCATTCGTTGAAGAGACTGTTCTTTCCCCATTGGATGGTCTTGGCGCCTTTGTCGAAGATCATTTGACCATACACGTGAGGGCTTATTTCTGGGCTCTCTGTTCTGTTCTATTGGTCTATATGTCTGTGTTTATGCCAGTACCATAAAGTTTGATTACTGTAGCTTTGTAGTAAGTTTTGAGTTGAGGAAGTGTGAGACTTCCAACTTTGGTTTTTTAAAATTGAAGACTGTTTTGGCTTTTCAGTGTCCCTTGAGATTTTTTTTATTTCTGTAAAAATCATTATTGGGATTTTGACAGAGATTGTATTGAATCTGTAGATTGCTTTGAGTAGTATTGACATATTAACAATATTAAGTCTTCCATGAACATAGGCTGTCTTTCCAACCAGTCTCCTGGGCGAACCACACGTAGGCTAGAATGTTGCACACAACTTCTGTCCCTGCTGTCGCAAGGGAGGGGGTTGGGATTTGAGCTGATTCCTCCCAACTGTACCATGCTGGGGAGGGCACAGGCGAGTAAAAACACCACGAAGTTTCCTTTTTGAATGTGGCTTTTTTCTTAATTGGGCATTTGCCTGGTTGGTACAGATCTTTGGTTTCCAGAGTGCCTATAGAGTTATATTACTCAGTCTGTAGTTTATTTAATGTTTCCATGGGAGAACAAGAGCCTGGACCTTCCCATTCCACTGTCTTGTTGACGTGTATTATCTTTTGTAACGAGGTTTTTCATCACTTGTGAGACAGTGTTAAGCATACGAATACATGCATAAAATCTCAAAATGTGAGTATAATTATTTAATACTTCTAATTAATAGTTCTATTATAACCAATACTGCTAGAATTAAAACATTGCCACAAAGGAAAGAGGTGATCAGGCAGAGTATCACCAACCTATTGTCATCATTAATGAATCTGTTATTTGTAGTGGTAACTTCAAAGATGGATCATTCATTAATGCTGTGGATTGACTTTAGGAAACCTTAGAACAAATGTCCACCTTATTTTAAGTACAATCTAATAAAGTTGTCACGTATTATCTATTATATTCTCCAAAATAATGTAGAATGTCTGTTATAAGCTTAGTATGACCATGTTGGTGATTCACAAGTTAGTCTAAGTGACCATTACAGGTTAGAATGTAGGAGAATAGTAAGTATTAGAATTACTATTATTCATTTTTGGTAACTGAGTTATGATACTTGAGTACACTATATGAATGGAAGAAATAATGTTATATATCTTTTAAGTAATACACATAACAGTTTCCACTATGGGTCTTAACAGTACAATCTATTGGCTTAATGAGAATGAGTCATTAGCTCAAACCCTATGAGAGTTGGATGGCTGCCCCAGGTAATACCTGTAAAGCAAGTAGCTCAGTGCCTGGCCCACAGTAAGTGCTCAACAAATGTTGGTCATTATTTTTATCATCATCCAATAAACATTTATATTTACAAACAAATAGGCAAGGTCTGTTCTGTATAATGTACTAGTTTAGGCACTTTGCTGTTAGTCACAGGAAAATTAAGTTAAGAATTTGGATGGAACGCAACTTCACAGTTAAGGCTAGAAACCAATTCAAAAAGTGGCAGAGCACTCTTGGCATGTAAGTTATGTAAAGCATAACTGAAGGGGTAGAAATTAGAGTCTATGTCTTTGATGCCCTATTCAGGCTTTCACAGGTAGGTATTTATAATAACAGTCAAATTGGGATCATTTTATATATATATATATGTGGCTTACCTATTAGACCGCGCTCATTCTTTTTGTTAGCTTAAACCTAATATTTCTATATTATTTGGCAAAAGATCATATACCTGAAAGTTACTTGATACAATGAGAAAAAATAGCTTATCGAAGTCTCCCAAACTTATCTTCCTGAAAATACACAGAGTAGCTGACCAACCAGGTTCCTTTTAGCACTACTAGGCTTTGAAAATTAAACATCTGGGTTACAGTTAAATATCTGGGTGTTTACAATAAATGATTTATTAAAGGGCTTAAGAAATTGCTGAGAGAAAAGAGTCTCCAGATGAAAAGGACCAGTGCAGCAGCTCCCAGCGTGCACATATGGCTGCTCTTAATCTCCTACAGCTTTCCATTGTTCAGGAGTTGCTTAAGCATAAAATAAATCGAGCTCCAGTATGTGATGTGTGTTCCATTAATATTTTGGTAAATTCCTTTCCAGCTATACTTTGATCAGAATTAAAAAGAGAAAAATCCAAGGATAAGCAGTTTTAGTCTTTTGCAGACCACACAGAAATACATATTTCAAAGAAGAATTTTTTTACACTGTGAGGTCATTAGCATTTTAGCTGTGGGATTGCAAGAGAAGTGCCTGAATAATCTGTTGTTTAAGTACTTTCTGTAGGACTTAATCCTCTGGTATCTGTGTGTTCTGAAAAAGAATTAAGACTACAAGACATTTTGGAGTAAAACAAGGCATAAAGAAATCTCAAGCCTAATTTTAACTAATTATCTGTAAATATAACTTTTAAAGAACCTAAAAGAAATTCCCTGCACTGGCTTTTGCTTTGTATCAGGTCAAGTGCAAAAAACAAACAGGGAAATTAGATAGAAAAACGTGTTTAGGATTAGATGTGTAGCACAAAATGATGATTAATCGATACATGAAAAAACTTGGCTAAGTACAGTGGCTCGCCCCTATAATCCCAGCACTTTGGGAGGCTGAGGCAGCCAGCAGTTTGAGACCTAGCCTGGGCAACACGGTGAGACCTTCTCCCTACTAAAAATTAAAAAAAAAAATTAGTTGGGTGTGGTGGCCTGTGCCTGTAGTCCCACCTACTTAGAAGGCTGAGGCAGGAGAATTGCTTGAGCCTAGGAATTTGAGGTTACAGTGAGCTATATTTGGACCACTGCACTGCAGCCTGGGTGACAGAGTAAGACCCTGTTTCTAAAAAAAAGAACTATTCTAAAAAAAAACCACTTTGCTCAGGTAAACAAGAAAAGTAAAATCTATAGCACAGCTCTTTAAGGTATGGGCTGTGGACCTTTCCCTGTGAAGACACAAGTATAGGAAGTTGATGTTACCCCACCACTTACTGTACTTTAAACAAACACACACTAGTCCTTCACTACAGCCAATCTGAGGAGTGGTCTACAGTAACTCTTCTCTAAGAACACCCAAAAGATAAGACATTTATGTGAATCTTTTATTATCTTTGTTTATAGGGACTATTTTAATAAATAGTGATGTGACTGCTATTTGGGGTGATAATTCTAAAACAGGAAAAAATAGATTGCAGAGATAATTTCCTGTGGTTGCGCATTCATTAAATCAATAAATAGCTGCTGTGTGTTCAGTATGAGGGTACTAAGATAAAGTGAGGGGAAAGCCCTGCCTTCTAGGTACCTGATATCTAATGTGAAACAATGTGTTAAGGCCCTTTCCCCTTGAGCTACCAATGTGAAAGTAATTATTAATATATTTAGGAAGACAATATATTTTATATACATGGAGATGCCTAGACAAACTGGATAACAGTGAAAATAAAGCACAAAATTTGCCAAAACAAAACCTAATTGTCACTTATAGACACAAAAATCCCAAAGACTTTACCAACATCTTAAAGTTTCCCTCTGTAGTTGATTTTAAAAATGAAAACAAAACGCCTACAATGTATTTACAGCCCTATCTAAGGATTATCTTTCTTTGACATCAATATAGCATCATTACCAGGGACATGCTTCTTTATGGCACGAAGAAAAGTATAATAAGAATCCTTATTGGATTCCCCACTTATAAATATTAGAATACTTCAGGCATGCAGGGCAGAAATTATTTAACGGGTAAAGCTACAGTGGCACCATCCCTGACTCTAAGTTCCTTTTCTTGAATGTATGATTGTTAACATTCTGTAAAAGGGGTCTTTTTCCTTCGGCCCAGTTGACGACTGTTGATGGTCTGCATGTAGCAGGCAGAACCAGAACTGCAGCAGCACTAAGTCCCAAGTTCAGGAGTGACCCAAGGCTTAGTGTGCACTGCACTGGCAGTAAGCAGACCACATGTATTCTTCAAGAAACACTGCTATTCCTATTTCCCTTCAAGGGATTCTGGAATGTTAGCCCACTGGGTGGGACTGCATCTGGTTAAAGTTTCTCACTTATAAACTTACTTTTTCAAGAGTAATGTGAAAAATATAATAGTGCAAGCAATACAGGGAAAAGGAGAATGATAATCTTTCATGCAGGTGGAATCGTCATGAAGCCATCAACAGGAAGATGGCCACAGTGACATAAATTCTGTTACTAAAAGCTAAGGCCATGCTAATAGCTGTCTGACATCCTAACCTACTCAGACAGCAGTAGAGAACCACCATTCAAATGGATAAGTGGAGCTGCTTTTTAATGGCATTTACTTGCATACTTGACATTCTTTTTACCCTATTTTTAAAGCTCAAAACCAGGGTACAGCAAATATGTGAGAACACAGTTGGGGATGGTCTCCCTTGCTGCCTGCTCAGAGCATGGGCTGGTCACTGACCCTCATCCTTCTTCCAGGCCAGTGTCCAGCAAAGCCAATGGGGCCATAGTCGCTCTTGCCCTGGGAATGTGGACATGGACAGAGAATCTGGACTGTAGCCACCCACGCTACCTCTGTCAAGTCCAAGCTGTTAGGCTCTACTTTCAAATGGAAGGAGAACAGAAACTTCTACAAGCCCTGTGTCAGTCTGCACTCATGGTGCCTAATTCAATTCAACGTTTATTAAGCACCTTTTCCGTACCGGGCCCTGTGCTATGTTACACACATATGCGTGCTCTCTCCAAAATAGCTCTTGTCCTCTAAGAGTCAAAGTCCTTTTCCTCACAGGCTCACAGTTTAGTTGGAGGCATCAAGACAACAAACAACATATTTTGGATCACGGTGATAAATGCAATGAGGAAAATAATGCTGAAAGACATAGTTCCTAACACATAAATGTTCAAGAATGAGAGGAAATACTGTAAGAAAATACGCAAACAAACTTCTGTACCTCTGTGAACCCAGGCCACCTCTTGTGTAAGGGTTAAAGCAGGTAATTGCTAAATTCCTTTCCAACTCAAGAACTCTATGATGCCAGGCTTAACAAGAACATTTTCTGCTGAACTTGACCACTCCCATTAAGCTGTTCAATAGTTTTGACTTTAACTAAACACTATTGAAATTTCAGTAAGGCAAAAATGCTATGAGAGATTAAAAACAAATTATGTGTAGCATAGGAATTCTTTTAAAACCACCAAACATGAACACTTGTTAAGAAATGCGAATTTCTAATGCAATTATCAAAAGCTTCATGACATTGAATTTGGCAATGATTTCTTAGATATGACACCAAGAGCACAGGCAACAAAAACAAAAATAGACAAATGGACTGTATCAAACCAAAAAACCGTGCATTAAAGGACACAATCAACAGAGTGAAAAAGCAACCCATGGAATGGAGAATATATTTCATATCATATCTGACATGGGGTTAATATCTAGAAAATAGAACTTTCACAACAAAAAAACATGACTAGATTAAAAAATGGACAAAAGACATTTCTCCAAAGATGATAAACAAATGGCCTAGCACATGAAAAGATGGTCAACATCACTAATCAATCATTAGAGAAATGCAAACCAAAGCCACAAGGAGATACCACCTCACATCCATTAGAACGGCTAATACTGACAGAATAGACAGTAACAGTTGTTGGTAAGGATGTGGAGAAACTGGAACCCATGTGCCCATGTGAGGTATGACTGCTATGGAGAATGGTATGGAGGTTCTTCAAAAAAAATTAAAAATATCACTACCATATGACCTAATAATCCCACTCCTGGATATATAGCCAAAGAAATTGAAAGCAGGGTCTTGAAGAGATACTTGCACACCCATGTTCGTAGCACCATTATTCACAATAGGCAGGAGACAGATGCAACATGCTGTCCATCAACTAATGAATAAACACAGTGTGAGTATATACACACAGTGGAATACTATTCAGCCTTAAACAGGAAGGAGATCCTGTCACATGATACAACACAGATGCATCTTGAGAACATTATGCTAAGTGAACTAAGACAGTCACAAAAAGACACATACTGTATGATTCTACTTTCATGAGGTACCTAAAGTTCAGAGACAGAGAGTAGAATGGTGGTTACTAGGGGCTGGGCAGATAGAGCAGGAGGAGGAGTTGTTTAATGGTTACAGAGTTTTAGTTTTGCTAGATGAAAACGTTCTACAGATCTGTTGCACAACAATGTGAATATACTTAACACTACTAAACTGTACACTTAAAAATGGTTAAGATGGCAAAAAAGGTGAATTTTATGGTATGTCAAGATTTTTAAAAAGTTACAAAACCATTTGTAAAAAATAAAAACATGCATGTAGAGTAGGAATAATATGTAAGAATCTATTGAAAAAATTTAACAGTGTTTTGGATTCCAGGTGAAAAACCTATTAAATTTTTCAGCATTTTCAGATTTTTCTTCTGGTGAAATTTTATTACTTTGATACATAAAAAACAAGGCACTTTCTCTATTAAGGGATCAAAACCAGAAAGGTAATACCTGGGCTGGAGTGCTCGTAGTCACAGGAGATGGCGATTCACTAACTTTTGGCTCACTTGGGGACGTGGCTGACCCCTGCGACTCCTGGCTCGCGGGCTGGTCTGGAGACAAAGCGTCACTGCTGTCTTCGTCAAATGAGAAGTCACCCTGAGTGTGGGCATAGTCCTCCTTCCCAACGCCTAAAAAAAGAAATGATTCTTGGTTTAAGTTGGCCTTGGAATATCAAGATTAATATGAAAAAGAAGGAGAAACATTGTTTCCTATGAAAATTTAGGAAGCTGGTTTAAGAACAATTGAACATAATGTACTTCCCAATGGAAGAACACACCACTACCTATGATGTATTCTTGGGAAAAACAAATCAGATCTGAACTGCATCAAGCCTTTGTGTCCAACTACCAGTTACAGGACGTACAGGGGACAGGAACGTTTTCAATGACACTAGGGGATGCAAATGGAATCAGCAGAATTGAGAATGTGGGATATCTTAGAGGACAAAACAAGCCTGTTTTGTCAACAAATAAGCAGTAAGGAAAAAAGAGAAGGAAGAAGACCTACCCAATAGATTAAGATTTAGGAGGCATATCAGCCAGAGGCAACATCTGGATTCTGATCTAGAATCCAACTGTTTAAACAAAAATGAGATGATGGGGCTATGCCTGGGTGTCTATTGGTAAATTCCCACTTCAAAGAGCAGCCCAGCTATACTGATGTCTTACCTTTTGGGGTCCATCTCTTTAGGATTGCATGGAATTACAGTTGACTGTACTACTTGGAATTCCCGACAACAAATTGCCTGAGCTTTAAACTCATACTAATGCAAAATATGAAGTTCCCAGGAATAACGACAACTATGACAGTTTTTAAGATTAGATATTAACTTTTCAAAATTGCCTGATGAATAAGTAGCATTATTCTTGAAATGCTTTTTTTTGTGCTAAAGCTTGCCAGAAACAAAAAGAGAAACATCAGTAACTAAGTATGATAAGACTAGGATAAAATGGACAGATACTGCCATTCTTAATGAATATATCTATACTCATTTGCTATTCACCTTCGTGAACTAACATTGAACAAGCTATGTTTCTTTATATTTCCTAGAAGTAGATAGAAAAATAATGAAAAGTTTGTAAAAATATTAAACAGAAACAGTGCAATACAAGTTCAACTTAGAAAACGTGATAATGAAATCAGAACATATAAACCTGAGATGTAACAAGAATCTCTGTTAATTGGTAGCAGATGCAATTCTTGTAATACATAATAGTAACAAGAATCACTGTCAGTGTTAATAAATTTCTAGTTAACCCAGAAAACAATACTCATGATTGCTGCTGGCCTTTTAATTAAATTTGTTTTATTTAAAACTAACAGGTTTCTCTTTCTCCCAGAAAATAGTGAATTTTTAGAGTCTTGCCTATAATTGCTTCCTTAACACTGGAGTCTACAGGAAGGATGTTTTTCTCTACCAGCTCCATAGGACCAGGTCTTTGAGCAATCTTTTCATTCAGATCGTCTGCGAGTCGAGCTCTTTTCAACTTCATCTGGGTAGCCTGCAGGGATGGCTCTGCAAATGTTTCTAAAAGAGGAAACACAGTTTTAACCATTACTTGAATTACTATTATCTACTCCATAATGCTATTTCAGACCAACTGAATTTAAACTGGTTTAAACGTATTTATGTGTTCTCAACATAGTTATGGAAAGAGAAAATGACTGTTTAAGAATGCTCTAATATGCATTTTGTACTTTTTAGTCCTGGATAGTTTTACCTTGCCTACATAAAATGGATGCCCATGGATTCAAATCGACATGACCTCAAGCCAAAAAGGGTATATTGCTATTTTCGACTTACGGTAGGAGGGTCAAGTTCACATTTATTAGGTATTGGGGGTACATAGGATGAACAAGATAGATGTGGCTCAAGAAGTTTACAGCTTTGGATTTGGCTTCACTGGGAAGTTAAGTTCTGGTAGGGGAGACATTGCCTCTTAGGATATAAGTTCCTTTGCGGGGTCAATGGGAAAAGCTACAATTTATATTCTTGGGTTGATCCCTGTGTGTCTCAGAGTCAGTCATTATAATTAAGAATTTGGGTTTATTTCTGAATATGTATCCTTGTGTCTGTTAGGAACACTCAATTACATGGTAATTAACAGTTGTAAAGAAGCATCAACTCATCTACTTACAAAAGCATAAAGTTGGTACAACCAACATAAAACTACTGTAAACACCGTAACTCCTTCATTTGCTTCATTCCGTCAATTATTTGTGTTTCTGGTAACTCTCATTAATGTTTTTTTCCATTGTTCTGAAAATGTTTATAATTGATTAAAAATAACAATGTGGTATTAACCCAAAATTCTGAGTTGAAAGTTGCTTGCCTCTTAAGTTATACAATAGAAGGTCTTTTGAAATTCCCCATAAGTAGGCTCAGGATTAACTGATGTTATTCATGTTCTAGGCAGAATTTCCTGGCTGAAGCCCAAGGCTCAAGGATGGTGAGCTACTCTGCAGTACATCTGTGCAACTTCTCTACCCACCATTTGAGCTGTCTGTTTGCCAGAAGTCAACCTTCGTTGCCCAGGAAATAGTTTGTATCTCTTGTGACTGCTATTGTCAATACATAACTTAATGAAATGTTATGAAAAAATGATAAACTTCAAAATAAAATTATCATTTCTTGAAACCTAAGTTAAATGCTTTGGAAACATGATAAAGGTGAGTCATTGAAAAAAAGATCACTGTCAAATTAGTTTGGGCAATTAATAACTGTAAAAGATTTGGGAAAAAGATCACAAAATCTAGGATTTTTTCAAGCGTCTATTGTTTTTGTTGCACCATACGTGGAAACTGTAGGTGGTGTACACTGTGCTTTGTGCAGTGAAGACGATGTGAATTCCATTCATTAAAGCCGTCCCCAAAGAGAGGACTCTAGCCCTGGGTGGCGATATTGGCAAACGAATGTATATCTCTATAACTTAAAATAAAATGTGTGCCCAGCTGATTTTTATAGTTTTCCTATATAACCAACTATGGTGCCAATCTTGTGAGATAGAACACTTCTAACCATACAGGAAAGGGATAGCACAATAAGTATGGAAAGAAAATATTCCCAAAGCGTGTAAGTAGAGCCTGGCATTTTGCTATGTTTCTGTTTCTAGTCTTACTGCCTCCCATCTCCACGAGGCTGAAGTTGAGCTGCTGAACTTCAGAAAATAATTTAGACTCTTGTCTGCCAAATTTTCAATCCAATCCAAATTGTTTAATGTTAAAATACAGCTGGGGGGCAGTTTTAAGATATTTTAAAAGTTAAAGATGACATTCTTTCTCATTTCAAGGCTCCCAACTTGATAACTGAGGTCCTTAAAACATCACTTATGGTTCATTCATAGTGTAGGTTTTTAAATGTTGGGTAGTCTGATAGGTAAATGTATTTGCCTTGATTTTAATTATATTAATAAAGTCTATTACAGTTAGAAGGTAAACTGAAACAGACAGCATTGATACAACAAAAACATCCCTTATAGGTCAAGGTATTTTCAGGCACAGAAGGAACCCTTTACTCGGTTACTTACCAGTAAACTTGCTTCTTTGAAGATTCACTTATCCCTGACAGCTGGTAGCTGCTCTACCTTACTACTGGAGTTCTGGAAAAGGTTTTTCAGTCCAGTGGACTTCTGAGAACACAACCCCAAGTAGAGAAAGGCATATACCTCTCACCTCCTGCTCCTGGAGTCAGGATAGCCACATAATCATAGACTCTTTAGATTAGAAAAGACCCTACTTGGGTCGTACAGACCACCTTGATACTTGGAACCTCTTTAACACATTCCTAATATGATGTGTTTTTTCTCTATCACAGCAGCCTGTTTATTGCCCCCAGAGTGCTTCTGACCATCTAATTCCCTTGTTTATAATCTGTCTCTGCCACTGGACCAAAGTTCTGCAAAGGCGGGCATCCATCTGTCTTGCTCACTCGTTGGGTCTCTGGTGTCTAGCACACTGGCCAATGCATGAGTATCTCTAATAACAGTAACCCTATCACCTCCTGAAGATTTTGTGCCTGGCCTTTAGAATATTAGTCCTTATGTTGAGCTACAATCTAATACTTTGTAATATCAACCTAATTCTAGAACTAACTCTAATCCTAATCAGATCATTAGGCCCAGAGAGAACAAATCTTCTTTCTACCTAACAGTTGCCTCTACATGTTTGAGAAGTTTTCCGATTCTTTTTGTATCTTCTCAAGGCTTAACATACCCAAAACTATCACCGGATCAAGCTCCTACTCTGGCTCAATAAATTAGAGAAGCAAAACAATGAAAGAAAATGTAACTTGGGAGTTTATGGTGGAGGTGTTAGTTTTCAAGAATGCTCTATCTTTAAACAGAAAAACATCATGGCCTGAGCCATGTGTTTAGCCAAAGATGGAATGGAACTGTCCCTACCAGCCTCGTGAGTGGTCAGGCTGGGTGACAGATAATTTGGTGGTGGGGCACACTTACGATAATGGTCAGATCACGCTGGATTGTTGTAAGTGGCAACAAAGAGAAACGCTGGGTGTGGGCATTGCACCAGGTAGACATAAACAAGGTCCAAGTAGCTGAAAATCTAGGGTTAGACTTGGGGGTGTTGTACCCTTTATGACTTAATGAGCAGGGTACATGTCCCTCACTGACAAAGAAATCCTCTGGACCAAAAGTGTTTTTCCAGAACAGTATGGTAGAGGCACCTATGGTACCAGCTGGTGGGGAAGGGTCAGTCCATTAATTGGTTATTTGGAGAATCAAACCTTCCCCATGTATCTAAAACAATGTTTTAGCTTTGGGTCTTCATGTTGCTATCCAATTTGGAGGATGTCAGCCTGTGGGGTAAAAAGTTATTAAAATGGGAATAAACAGAAATGGTGGAATTCTCACTTCTTTTCTTGAGAAAATGAAGCAAAATAATAAAACCTTTACCTTCTAAAATGTGCATCCTGACAAGTTCAGAACGATCTGGTCGGCTCCGAATCTTGTGTTTCAAAAAGTTTTCGGTCTTGAAAAAAAGATAAGAAGAAAGTCTTTTCATAAATTATTTACAATTTATCATGGTTTTAAATTTTTTTCAAGGTACTCCATTTAAATAAATTGTATACTCTTTATGTCATGTCTTTTGAGAGGAAGAAAAGAGTACAAATTGGTACTTACAGAAACTACTATCCACTGCATGATTTAAACTGGAGCCTTCAAAATCTTACAGGGACTTGAATAGTATGTTGATATAAAAGTAAGCACTTTACAGAATTTTATTTTAAAACTTGGCAATGTCAAAAACTCATGATTTTGAATATGATTTTTCAATAAACATAAGATTTAGATCACCCGAATATCTGAAATCAATGAAATCTATACTTTAGGTCAAGAAAGAATCCACCTTTGATAACAAATTTCCTAAAAATCCTAATGTATTTTCTTTCATGAGTTCATATCCTTGATCATATTTTCTTAATTAGAACTGTACTCAATTCTTAAACAATAGGACTTTAAAATGGGTTTTATATTTTATAAGACTCTAAGAGATCATTATTACATTCTGGGAAATTTTTCTTACTCCTGGGCTTGAGCAATCCTTCTGCCTCAGCCTCCCAAGTAGCCGGGACTAGAGGCATATGCCACCACGCCTGGCTAATTTTTCTATTTTTGTAGAGACGGGGTCTCACTCTTGCTTAGACTGGTCTTCAACTCCTGAGCTCAAGGGATCCTCCCACCTCGGCCTCCCAGAATGTTAGGATTACAGGCATGAACCACCACACCCGGTTCATAATGGCATTTTTAAAGAACATAATAAACACCAATGCAATGTGCAACTATGACAGCGTCATCTCAAGGAATAAAGCAAAGTTGAATGTAGCAATGTTCTCCGATTTAGCCAAATTCTCCTACTTGGGGTCACAGGTACAGGTAACGCAGACCCAGTAGGGAAACCACCTAAGGATCTGGCGTCAGTGCTTCACTTGACTGTCTCTCTGCAGAGGTAACAAATGACATAATTACTCCCCTATTGCATCTCTAAAAACCATCGTTATGCTCTGAAAGCAAGAATGTGAAGAAGTGTAACTTGTCCTTTATGTACAAAACTAGTTACTGGTTTTAAAAGAACAAAATTTGAATGTCATGTATTTTCTATAAACCTCTAAGATCAAACTACCCCCAAGTAAATACTCTCTATGCCATGTATCCTGAAAATACACTATGTTTTCGCTAGTGACATATTTAGGAATAAGATTGCTGCTTGTCCACAGGTACTTTAGAATAAAGGAGAGAAGTAGAACATTTTAAAGTAAAATTTCTTACTCTGGCTCGTTCCAAGCTTTTTATCTGTTCATGGAATGCCGCTGGGCTCTTCAAAGCTGTGAGGGGAAAAGAAATTGTTTTCACGGTATAAATAGAGGCGTTCATACTTCAGCCCACAGTTACAATATATCATGTTGATAATCCTATTAGCTCACATCTACATTCCGTTTATTTACTAGTTCCTTCATGATATCTATAAAATTTGAAACCTCAAATGTTACAGAATAAAAATTATGTATTTCACAAATAAAACAAGTAGACATTTTAAATAGTTACATATATAACGACAATGCAAATATCAGGCCAGACTAGTTCCAACCACTAGTCAGGGCAAATTTCCATTGCTGAGGGAAATGTTTGATGATTCCTTAACAAGTCTTTGCTCTTAATGGCCATTGGAGCTACTGGAAAAAGCCCAAATGTTCTCGGGAGTGATCTAACCCTGAACACATGACACTCTATACCCAACAGATCTGAAGTACCATTTATTGAGAACCCACAATGGAGCTTAGCTCTATGCTCTGTGGTCAATCGTAATTATATTCCTTCCAGTCTTCACTACGACCTTGTCAGGTAGGTGTAAGCCCCAGTACAGATGAAGGCTCAAAGAGGTTAAGTGAATCCTTGAGGTCAGACAGCTAGATAGTGGTCAAAGTGGGATTTAAATCTAGGCTTTCGAGTTTGAAAGGTTCATGTTCTTTCTACCATACCACAATGCAACTCACTCTAAAGACAGAGTGACTCCTTAATATGCCAACTGCCAGTATATCAAATATTCTAGAATCCCATTGTGAGGGTTAGCAGTGTTTACTAAAACATCACCTATGACAGTATTTCTATCAGTTATCTTTGCACTATCCTTTTCGTGTATGTCCACTATTGCCTGATAACTCCTGCACTTACACAGGCAGTCAGATGAATGGACGGGATATAGGACTAGGATCCCTTGGGCTGTCATCTCCAAGACTTGACCAATCAGCTCCTACAGCATTATTTTCAGCTCTAGTACTTGAGGTACCCAGAGACTCCCAGGAGCCCAGCCCAATCAGGTTTGGCTAGGGACCAGCTCCCCAAAGCAGATTAGAGCTGGCCTAGCAGTGGTGTCTGAAACATCATAATTTGATCCAGTTTGATTGATTGGTTCACAGTCAGGAATGTGGTGGTGGAGAAATCTGGCAGAGTATCAAAGGAACTTTTGACTATCACAATGCTAGATTTAAAATATTTAGATAATTAATAATAGTCCAGGAAATAAAAAGTTTAACTGGGAAAAATATCTACTGTAGAGAAAAATCCTTCCTTATTATAAAGCCAAGAAATGGTTTATGGGCTAGAAACAATTCAGTTATAAAACACTAGAAATTACAGAATGAATTTATACTTTCCAGTCTTCTGAAATATTTAAATATTTTAAATAAGTCAATCAATTCCAGTCCATCTTAATTTTAAACTACTGGTTTTTAAAATGTATTCTAAATGATTCTCTTAGGTTGGCAATTTTTTGATGCCTGATTTTTCCTTATAAATTTATTTGGCAATTGTTGATTCAATGGATACAACTGAATTAGAGTGGGATACAGGTGCTTTTTGGACATGCCCATCTTGTTACATCATGTGGGACACAACGGTAATGCTGTAAATCTTACGTGGCATGATGCCCTGGTCCACTAGTTGTTCTCTCGTCCTCCTCTGTTGCAGCCGCAGCTGGAGCACTGTGAAAAGGAAATAATCACCATTGGTATTTATCGGTAACTGTAGGGTCCAATTTATACAATTCCAGAGGAGATACAATTAAGTTTTATTAAACATCTTCTATTTCATAATTAAACAAGGAGGATATTACCTGGTACCATCCAACTTGTAAAAAGAAAATTATTTTGTGATTCCTGCCCTTTAGTAAACACTAAAGTTTACTCAGCATATTTTTGTTTAGTTAATAATAATTTGATGACTAAAGCTAAGTGTTTATTTAAATACATTCACGTAGTACCCAAAAAAGAAATACAGTTGGCTTATATATTAAGACTTGTTAATAAATCTCATTTATAGAAATACAAGTACGAAATACCTTGACATTTCTTAGTTCTTTTAAAAAAATAAGTTAATGGCAAAATTTATTTCAAGGAAGATTGACTTATTTGGAGGGACTTACTCCATCAGAAACAAATTTTAAACAGCTTTAATGAAGCCTACCTACATAATAAAAATTAGACCTATAAGATATTACTAATGACCCAATGGGAAATTTCTAAATTAGTAATTTAAAGTAATCTTTGCACAAACCTAATAGCACATCTCATTCTATAAGTTCTAAGAAAGTCACAAATCAAATGATACCTTGTTATTTTAATAAAAGTAAATTATTACAACTGGTAGAGAACAAGATATATATGATGAAATGTAGATATTCAGTTTGCCAAATTTTATCAAAAATCAATTTTTTTCCTAGATTTTTAAAGCAGATTCATTTCATAAACAGCTGTATATTTTTATCTGGAAAGTGAGCCAATTTAAAAAAAGAGAAATACATGAAGTGACTTTGAAAAACATTTTCTTGGTTTTACCTTACATTCAAATAGGGTTTCCATTTTGATTTTTGTTTTAAACCATAGATAAAACCAAGGTTAGGAGGATGAAAAGCCTGCTTAAAGGTTATCAATATGCTAAAAAAAAATTCACCTATGTGTATTTCTTAAACAGTGGGAAGAGAAGTCAGTTTTCTAGTGAGGGATGATGATGGCTGAAGTGAGAGGCTGGCTGGGACTCGTCTCTCACCGAGGCTCAAATGCAGTGGCACGTGCTGTCTCCTCGCAATAAAACCCTGAGGCCTGAAGATGTAGGGAACGTGGCCCTTACGTCCCTTGTTTTTCACTTAGCCTTGTACTGACGGCAAAGCAGAGCAGTCAGATATACTTGAAGAGTCTAAACTGCAAAATGGCTTTTAAAAATATTTTCTTATCATTGTTAGATATGAATGTAATCCTCCACTGGATACGGAAATATGTTTTTTGTTTGTTTGGGGCCATAGGGTCACAAAGCTTCACTGATATCCCATTGAGAGCTGAAGCAACTAATGTAAGATTCTGTTACACAAAGCGAAAGAAAAATTAAATGAGTCTGAAAAAATATATGCACATTTCTGACATTAAGATGTTCTGTGATACTTTGAATCAATTATGCTCTAACACAAAGATCTTTTCCCTGATAACTTATAGTTTATTGAGAATAGCATGTTCCCACTGTGCTTTACAAGGAACAAAAATAACCAAGGAGCTGACCTGTGCATCTGCTAGCACCCAAATGCCTGCATACTCTAACATTCTTCCAGGAAGGCTAACGTCAGTGCTTGTCTGCATTTGAGGTGGTCCTTATTCAAGAAGTAGAATCCCAAGAAAAGGACAACTGAGAGGAGAAAAGGGTTAGAACAGTTGTCCAGTTCAAAGGTTGACACTTCTGGAACATGATGGTCCACGTCTGTTGGAAAATCTCTAGCAGTAGTATCTTTCCTTTCTCCCAAGGGAGTGCTCAAAGAGTAAAAAAGAGTAATGTAAAACATCAACAGCCCCCTTTTTGGCTTAAAACAGACAAAAAATTGCATCACAGATATGAAACAAATGTATCAAACACAATACATTTTTTGGGTGAATGGCATCTTTGAATGATGTATACATTTGCAACAACTTGGTCTGCAAACCGACACTGATGACATCTCCGAAGCGTCTCTTGATGTCCACCGGTCATTTCAGGTGTCCTCATGTACCAGGATGGCAGCCCTGTCGGCTGTATCATCTATGACCAGAAATCACACTTTCGTGTTGATGTGTGAAGGTACCTGCTACCAGAAGGGTAACGCACAAAATGGATGTATGTCTCTCTGACCTGTTTCTACTACCAATACTTCTGACACCAAACATGTGGGCTTTTCCCTTACACCTGCCAGTTCTCCAACTTTCTGGACACTACCTAGGTGTTCCACAATTCAATTCTGGAGTTAGTGTCAGATCCTATGAGTTAAAAGGCTCCGTCCCACAAGACTGCCCTCACTTCAAGATGTGAACTGCTAGTCTAGGCCTCCCATACTTCTGACTGATGGGTTATACAGTCATGGAGTTTCTACAGTCCCCTCCTCAGGGTTTGATAAATTTGCTAGAATGGCTCACAGAACTCAGGAAGGCACTTCGTTTACTATTACTGGTTTACTATAAAGGATGCAACTCGGGAACAGCCAAATGGAAGAGATACATAGGGCAAGGTTTAGGGAAAGAGGCATAGAGTTTCCAAGCTAGGTACACCCCCCTCGCTATGATCACGCCTTGTCTTTCTGGTGACCGGCCCCTAGGCTGGAACCATCTAGGGTCTCCCAGCTACCTGTCACCTCATTAGCATACAGAAACCACTCTTATCCCTCTGGAGAGTCTAAGGATCTTAGAAAGAAGCTCTTGCATCAACAACTGTGGACTAAGACTAAATACATAACAGAAGATGCTCTTATCACCTGTTATTCGGGAAATTCCAAGGATTTTAGGAGCTCTCTGCCAGGAACCAGGGACAAAGACATTTCTTATTATATCACAATATCACAGACATCAATCGCCAACTGTTAAAACAAACACAAACACAAACTACTTGTGTTTTCTATCCCATTTTCTATATGGCCAAACAAGCAAACGGCTCTATTTATGTCATACTGCTTGAAGGTAGGAAAATCATCTCCCCAACTAATGCTCTCTTCACTGCCTATTAACTGTCCCGAGAAGCAAGAACATCACACTACAAGCACCACTCAAAGCAGCTGTGACCATCGGCCTCCCCAGGCCTGTCCACTTATTTAGAGCGTATCTATCAGGTGTCTGGGTGCTGTATGGGATACAAACCCATGGGAAAGAGCAGCAGCAGTCACCGTGAATGGAAGATCTGTTTTTAAGCAAAGACATTAGGAAGAACATGAATGGAAGGGGAAGTACATTTGCAAGTAATTAGTCATTTTGTCAAGTGTGTCGATCACCCAGCTTCTTTTAGTTTTCGCCTACACCAGTGGGTGGACAGTACTGGACACATTATGTTGAATACGAGGCACGATGTCCTGACAAGAGACTCGGGTATGCTGCCACCTTCGGTCAGTATTGAAACACAATTAGGCCGGGTGTGGTAGCGCATGCCTATAATCCCAGCACTTTGGGAGGCTGAGGCAGCAGGGTTGCTTGAGGTCAGGAGTTCAAGACCAGCCTGGGCAACACAGTGAGACCCCGTCTCTACAAAAAAATACAAAAATTAGCCAGGCGCGGTAGCACATGCCTGTAGTCCCAGCTACTTGGGAGGCTGAGGCAGCAGGATTGTTTGAACCTGGGAGTTTGAGGCTGCAGTGAGCCATGATGATGCCACGGCACTCTGACCTGGGCCACAGCAAGAGCCTGTCTCCAAAAAAACCCCCCAAAACCAAAAAACAACCTAAAACAACAACAACATACCATAATTACAGTATTATTTGATCATATCCAATACAACCAGTCATTCACAACTTGACAAAGGTTATTCTGAGAACAACTACTAGGTATACAAAGTACTGATCATACAGGTACAGGCTCATAATTTTAGAAAACATCAAACTTCCTTTCAGTGCTCATCAAATTAGTAAAAAAAAAAAAAAAAAATTAATGTATTATAAATCACAACAGATATCTGCACCTAGAGGCAGATGATCCCAGGCCAGGAAGAACATGGCTTGAATGATGTAGACAGCTTAATTATCAGGCAACAGTGGAAGACAGGAGTTGGGCGGAAC
>RJWJ010017193.1:0-33435 GCA_004363605.1 Indri indri
AACAATTGTCCAGCAACAGATCCCAATCAAAAAGAACTTGAAATGTCAAAATTCAAAATATTGATTCTAAAGAAGTTCATTGATAAAGAAGTTCATTGAGATGCAAGAGAAATATGAAAACAAGTATAAAGAAATCAGAAAATCAATTCAGGATATGAATAAGGAGACATCTGGGACTATACATAAAATGACCAAACTTGTAAATTATCAGTATTCCCAAGGGGGAAGAGAGATCAAAAAGTTTTAAGGAATTTATACCCCCTTAGTATTTTGAAATAAAAAATTTTAAAAAATAATTTAGTTAATTAAAAAATAAATGAATAAAATTTTAAGAAAATAACCAATGAAAACTTCCTAAGTCTAGCAGAAGACTTAGACATCCAGATACAGGAGGCTCAGGGATCCGCAGGCAATTACATTGTGAAAAGGACATCACCATAAGATATTATATTCAGAATACTTAAAGTCAAAGTGAAAGAATTTTATAATTACCAAAAGAAAAGCATCTAGTCACCTATAAAGAAAACCCTTTAAAAGGAAACAGACTTTAAATCAAAAAGAGTAAAAAAAAAATAAATAAATAAAAAGCAAAAAGGCCATTATATAATGATAAATGGATCAATTTAACAAGAGGATATAACAATCATAAATATATACATATCAAACATCAGAACTCGCAGATCCACAAAACAATTATTACTAGACCTAAAGAAAGAGAGAGACAACAATACAGTAATAATGAGGGAATTCAATACCCCACTCACAGCACTAGACAGATCATCAAGACAGAAAATTGACAAAGAAATACTTGACTTTTAGACCAAATGGACTTAACAGACATTTACAGAACATTCTACCCAACAACTACAGAATACACATTCTTTTCATCAGCATATGGGACATTCTCCAAGATAGACCACATGTTAGTCCAGACTTAACAAATTTTTAAAAACTGAAATCATATCAAGTATCTTCTCAGACCAGAATGGAATAAAGCTTGAATTCAATACAAAAAGGAACTTCAGAAACTATGCAAATGCATGGAAATTAAACAACATGCTCCTAAACAATCACTGGGTTGACAAACAAATTAAGACAGAAATTTAAAAATTTATTGATATTAATGAAAATGAAAACACGACATAGAAAAACCTGTGGGATACAGTAAAAGCAGTGCTAAGAGGAAAGTTTTTAGCATTAAATGCCTACAACAAAAAAGTAGAAAGATTACAAATTAATAATCTAATGTCACACCTGAAAGAACTAGGGAAAACAAGAACAAATGAAACCCAAGGTTAGCAGAAGAAAAGAAATAATAAAGATCAGAGCAGAAACAAATGAAATAGAGACCAAAAATAAATAAAGGATCAATGCAACAAAAATTTGTTGCTTTGAAAAGATAAACAAAATTAATAAAGCATTGGCTAGAGTAACCAAAAACAGAAGAGATAAGATCCAAATAAACAGATTCAGAAAGAAGAAAGAAGACATTACAACTGATACCTCAGAAAGACAAAAGATCATCAGAGATTATTGTGAACAACTATGTGCTTACAAACTAGAAAACCTAGGGGAAATGGATAAATTCCTGGAAATATGCAACCTCCCAAAATTAAAGCAGGAAGACATAGAAGTCCTGAACAAACCTATAAAGAGTAGCAAGATTGAATCAATAATAACAAATCTCCAACAACAAGAAAAAAGGCCCAAGACCAGATGGATTCACAGCCAAATTCTACCAAACATACAGAGAAAAATGAATACTATTCCTCCTGAAACTGTTCCAAAAAATTGAGAAGAAAATTCTTCCCACCACATTCTATAATGCCAGTGTCACCCTGATACCAAAATCAGTCAAGGACACAACCAAAAAAGAAAACTACAGACCAATATTTCTAATGAAAATAGACACAAAAATCTTCAATGAAATGCTAGTAAATAGATTCCAATAGCACATCAAGAAGACAATACACCATGATCAAGTGGGTGTTATATTAGGGATGCAAGGATGGTTCAACATATACAAATCAATAAATGTAATACATGACATAAACAGAATTAACGACAAAAACCATATGATCATCCCAATATGCTTAGAAAAAACACTTGATAAAATTCAGCATCCCCTCATGATAAAAATTTTCAACAAACTAGGCACTGAAGGAACATACCTCAAAACAATAAATGTCATATAAAACAAACCCACAGCCAACATCATATTTAACAGAGAAAAGCTGTAAGCATTCCCCAGGGAACTGGAAAAAGACAAGAGAGAAGGAGGCCCACTTTAACCCCACTCTTTTTCTTTTTTCTTTTCTTTTTCTTTCTTTTTTTTTTTTTGAGAAAGGGTCTCACTCTGTCACATGGGTGGAAGTGCAGTGGTACCAGCATAGTTTGATGCAGCCTTAAATTGTGGTCTCTAGAAATCCTCCTGTCTCAGCCTCTTGAGTAGCTGGGACTACAGGTGTGAGTCACCACACCCAGTTAATCTATTTTATTATTATTTTTAGAGGTGAGTTCTCACTATGTTGCCCAGGCTGGTCTGGACCTCCTGGCCTCAAGCAATCCTCCTGCCTCAGCCTCCCAAAGTGCTGGGATTACAGGTCCAAGCCCCCATGCCTGGCCTACCCACTCTTATTTAACATAGTACTGGAATTCCTCACCAGTGCAATCAGGCAAGAGAAACAAATAAAAGGAATCCAAACTGGAAAAAAGGATGTGAAGTCATCCTGTTTGTTGATGATATGATCTCATATCTAAAAAAATCCTAAAGACTCCACCAAAAAAAAAAAAAAAATCATTAGATTTGATAAATGAATTTAGTAAAGTTTCAGGATACAAAATCAACATACAGAAATCAGTAGCATTTCTATACAATGATTTAACTGAGAACCAAATCAAGAGGGCAATCCCATTTACAATAGTTGCAAAAAGAAAAAAAAAACCTAGGAAGGTGAAAGATCTCTACAAGAAAAACTATAAAACAGTAATGAAAGAAATTGTAGTTGGCACAAACAAATGGAAAAACTGTCCCATGCTCATGGAGCAGAGGAATTAATATTGTTAAAATTACTGTACTGCCTAAAGCAATTTACAGGTTCAATGCAATTCCTATCAAAATACCAATGACATTTTTCACAGAATTAGAAAAAAACAATTCTAAAGTTCATGTGGAACTACAGAAGAACCCAAATAGCCAAAGCAATCTTGAGCAAAACAAACACAGCTGGAGGCATCACATTGCCTGACTTCAAATTATATTACAAGGCTACAGTAACCAAAACAGCATGGTACTGATATAAAAATAGACACATAGGTCAATGGAACAGAATAAAGAACCCAGAAATAAAATGACATACTTACACCCAACTGATCTTTGACAAAGTCCACCAGAACATACACTGAGGAAAGGACACCCTTTTCAATAAACGGTGCCGGGAAATATGCAGGAGAATAAAACTGGACCTCTATCTCTCACCATATACAAAAACCAACTCTAGATAGATTAAAGACTTAAATGTAAGACGTGAAACTATAAAAATACCAGAAGAAAACCTGGGGAAAACTCTTCTGAACATTGGTATAGGCAAAGAATTCATAACTAAGACCTCAAAAGCACAGGTAACACACACACACAAATAAAGAAATGGTGCTTAAAGTATAAGCTTCTGTGCAGCAAAAGAAATTAACAGAGTGAACAGACAACATGAAGAATGGGAGAAAATATTGCAAACTATACATCTGATAGGGAACTAATATCCAGAATTTATAAGCAACTCAAACAACTCAACTTCAGCAAACAAAACAACAAACCTCACTGAATATGGGGCTGAAGACATGAACGAACATTTTTCAAAAGAAGACAAATGGCCAAAAGCATATGAAAAAATGTTCAGCATCAGTAATCATCAGAGAAATGCAAATTAAAACCACAATGTTATATCATCTTACACTGATCAGAATGGCCATTATTAAAAAGAGAAAAAATATCAGACATTGCCAAGAATGCAGAGATAAGGGAACTGTTATACACTGCTGATGAGAATGTAGATTAGTGTAACCTCTGTGGAAAACAGTATGGAGATTTCTCAAAGAACTAAAAATAGAACTACTATATGATCCAGCAATTCTACTTCTCGGTACCTAAGCAAAGGAAAAGAAGTCAATCTATAAAAAAGATACTTGCACTGGTATGTTTATTGCAGCACTATTCACCATAGCAAAGATATGGAATCAACCCAAGTGTCCATCAATAGAGGATTAAAGAAAATGTGTTATATATTGACATTAAAGTACTATTTGGCTGTAAAAAAGAATGAAATCATATCTTTTGCAGCAATGTGGATGAACAGGAGGCCATTATCTTAAGTGAAACAAATCAAACACAGAAAGACAAATACTGCATGTTCTCACTTATAAGTGGGAGCTAAATGATGTGTACACATGGAAGCAGAGTATGGAATGATGGACAATGGAGACTTGGAGGGGTGGGCAGGTGGAAGGGGGGTGGATGATTGGAGGTTGTGGTGGGTACAATGTGTGTTGCTTCAGTGATGTATGCACTGAAGGCCCTGACTTCACCACAATGCAATATATCAATGTAACAAAATTGTACTTATATCCTCATGAATATGTACGGAGAAAAACTAAATGGGGAAAAAGTTTTGATTGAATGCAAGAAATACATATTTTGCATTGCTTTATATTTTTGAAATATTCCTTTAAAGATTTGAGGGCATGTTTTTGGTAGTGTACTTGGAATCAATTTGATCTTTTTGAGGTTTGATTTTTAAGCTTCATTAGTAAGGGTATAGAACAGCCAAGGCAAAGGCTTATTTGGCCCTTGTGCAGCGGCAATGCACTTCTGAGAACCATATCCAATGCCCATTGATTAGAAAGACATTTGACTGCAGGTGCTTAGAACATAAAGTATTCCCACCTCTATGTGAGCTCCAGGAATTGCTGTGTCCATACCTTTGTGGTGGTTCTTTCTTAGCTCCAGGAGTTTCCTCACATGCATGCATGGATCAGTATTCAAAGACTCAGAGGACTCATCTACAGAACTACAAACCTCTTTTCTTTGGAAACCCCATTCTTTTTAGTGATAGGTCCTGAAAATTATAGCTTCCATGTCTAACACAAACTTTCAACTTTGTCTCCTCAACTCAGTAACACTACTGGGCTCTGTTTGGCTTCAGCCTGTCTGTGCTGCAAAGTGAAAACTCTCTCCCGGCAGTGAGCTGTAAGGCTTATCATTTTTTCTCTGTTCTTAAGGATATAAAACAAGAATGAACACGGACTCCTGGTCATAAATAAAGTCAGTCAAGAACAATGAAATGACATATTTAAGATACTGAATGAAAAATACCGTTGTCCTGAAATTATCCACCCAGCAAAATTGTCCTCCAAAAATGAAGAAAAATTAAAAACTTTTTTAGACAAACAAAAGCTGAGGGAATTGGTTGCCAGAAGACTTGCATTATAAGAAATGTTAAACAAGTTTTTCAAACAAAAAATACAATGCCAGATGGACTTTAGGTGTACACAAAGGAATGAAGCCTCCCAGAAATGGTAAATCAAAGTACATGAAACAAAAAAAAAAAAACCAAACAAACAAAATGAAGGAACTTTTAAAAAATTAACAAGTGCACAGTAATACAGATTTCATCATACCTTTCTAAGTAATTGATAGAATAAATAAACACAAAATCAGTAAGGCATAGAAGACATGCACATTATAAACCAACTTAACCTAACTGACACAGAACACTCCATGCAACAACAGCAGAATGCATATTTTATAAAACATAATTTAATCATCCATCAAGATAGAGCATTTACTGTACCGTAAAAGCATTTCCTATAAATTACAGATCATTTCCTTTGATTGCAACAGAATTAAATTAGAAATCAATAACAGAAAAATACCTAGAGTATCTCCAAATATTTAGAAATTAAATAGCATAGACCCAAATGAACATGGGCCCAAAAAAATCACAATGGAAATTAGAAAGTGTGAATTAGAAGAAAATTAAAATACAACATAAAATTCGTAGGCTGTAATTAAAGCAATTACCTAGGGAAAAAAGATAAAAGGTCTAAAATCTATCATCTAAGAGTCTCCAGTAAGAAACTATAGAAAAATCAAAATTAAACCTAACATAAGGCAGGATGTGGTGGATGCCTATAATCCCAGCTCTTTGAGAGGCCAAGACAGGATTACTTGAAGCCAGAAATTTGAGACCAGCCTGAGCAACATAGTAAGACCCTATCTCTACCAAAAATAAATATATATAAAAATAATTTTCTGGGCATGGTGGTGTGCACCTGTATGCTAGCCACTGTGGAAGCTGAGGCAGGAGGATCGCCTGAGCCCAGGAGTTTGAGGTTGCAGTGAGCTACGATGATGCCACTGCACTCTACCTAAGGTGACAGAGTGAAACTCTGTCTCAAAAAAATAAATTAACTGTAAAACAGCCTCAGGCAGGTCCTTCAGGAGATATTCTAGAAGAGGACATTACTATCAGAGGATATGACAGCTCCATGCATGTTATTGCCCCTGAAGACTTTCCAGTAGGACAAGATGTGGGGATGGAAGACAACAGTGATATTGAGGATACTGACCCTGTAGGCCTAGACTAATGTGTGTTTATGTCTTAGTTTTTTAACAAAAAATGATAAAAAGGAAAAAATTTAAAAACAGAAAAAAGCCTATGGAATAAGGATATAAAGAAAGAAAATATTTTTGTGCAACTATACAATGTGTTTATGTTTTAAGCTAAATATTGTTACAAAAAATAAAAAATTTAAAAATTAAAACATTTATAAAGTAAAATAGTTACAGTAAGCTGAGGTTAATTTATTATTGAAAAAATGTTTTAAATAAATTAAGTATAGCCTAGGTATACAGTGTTTATAACATCTACAGCAGTGTACAGTAATGTCCTAGAACTTCACGCTCACTCACCACTCACTCACTGACTCGTGCAGAGCAACTTCCAGTCCTGTAAGCTCCATTCATTTTTTATCTTTTATATGGTATTTTTACTGTACCTTTTCCATGTTTAGGTATGTTTAGATACACAAATACTTACCATTGTGTTACAATCGCCTACAGTATTCAGTAGAGTCACATGCTGTACAGATTTGTAGCCTAGAAGCAATAGGCTATACGTAGGTGTGTAGTAGGCTATCCCATCTAGGTTTGTGTAAGTATACTCCATGATATTTGCACAACAAAATTATCTAATGGCGCATATAACCCTGCCATTAAGTCTGGCATCACTGTAAATGAAAAGATGTTCAAAAACATTCTAAGTCATCATGGAAATGCAAATCGAAACCACAATTTAATACCACTACATATCTACTAGAATGGCTAAAATCGAAAACGTTAATATTACCAAATACTGCCTAGAACGGGGAGCAACTGGAACACTCGTATATTGTTGGTAGGGGTATATAATAGTACAACCATTTTGTAAACCTTTTCAGAAATGTCTGATAACATTCAAAATACCTCATGACTGAGAAATTCTATTGTTAGGTATATATTTAAGAGAAATGACATCTCCAATAAAAAAATTTCTACAAGAATAAGACTTGAATAAGATTATGAATAATTATTACACTAGCCCAAATCTGGAAACATCCCAAATGTCTATTTATTGATGAATTAGTAAATTATGATACATTCATACACGGAATACTACTCAGCAATTTAAAAAATACTAATCATACCAATACACAAAACATGGATGAAGTTTAAAAATATTATGTTAAGCCAAAGAAGCCAGATACAAGGGAGTAAATACTGTATGATTCCAATTTTACCAAATTCTAGAAGAGACAGACTTAATCTATAGTGACATAAAGGAGACCAATGGGCAGTCTGGGGTTCAGGATAGACTTTGACTTCAAAGGGGCTCAAAGGATCCTTTTAGAGTAATTGAAACATTTTGAATCTTGATTATAGTGGTGGTTGTGCAGTTGTACACATTTGTCAAAGCTCATTAAACTGTACACGTAAAATGTGCATATTTTGTTGCGTGTAAATTATGTCTATACAGAGTTGATTAAAATAATCTTTTGAGGATATGATCCAGTTACATAAAAGATGACTTGAAATAATAAATTCACAGGTAAAGATATTGTGAATGAAAACTGTGGTGTTTGACTTTGAAGACAGTGAAACATAGATTATTTAAAGTATTTATTTTGATTATTTTAATTAAATCATTTAATATCTATACAAAATAAAACCAATTTTTTATAATTAATATTGAAACAGTATTAGTAAAAATAAGACAAGTCAAGTAGTTGGATGCAAAATTAATATTCAGATCTTAATTACTTTGGTATCTACAATTTAAAAACATAATGTAACAACACTCATTCAAAGCAGCAACATAAAAGCAAGAACACTTGAGAATGCACTTGAGAGAAAATGTAGAGAACACACATAAAAAATATTTTGTAATTCCACTGTGGAACACAAGAGATACTTGGAATAAAATAAAGCAGTTTTGGTTGACTGTTGCTACATAACAAACCACCCCCAAAACTAAGTGGCTTAAAATAATTATTTAGCTGTAGATTTGCTGGGATTTAGCTGGCCTGGGAGGAGCTTGGCTGGGTAGGTCTGCTTCTCCCTATAATTCTGTAGGCTTGCTCAGGTGCTTCTTTTTCAGGTTGTGGTAGCTGGAGTGGATTTGCTCTATACTTCTCTCATCTTCCAAGACCTGAAGTAAAGCTGGAGAATGTTCCCTAAAGGCAATGGCAAAGACTCATGAGGGCAGCCCCATGACACAGGAGCATTTCAAATTCTACTGTTACTTCTGCTAATAGATCATTGGCCAAAGCAAGTCCACACATCCATGGCCAAAGTCAAGGGCAGGAAAAACATTACTCCTACTATGAATGAGTAGAAGAGACTGCAAAGTCACATGGAAAGTTTGTGCTATGGACTGATTATTTGTGTTCCCTCAAAATTCATATGTTGAAGCCCTAACCCTTAATGTGACGGTATTAAGAGGTGGGTCCTTTGTAGGTAATTAGGTTAAGATGAGGTCATGAGGCTAAAGGCCGCCATGATGAAGCTAGTGCCCTTATAAGGAGAGGAAGAGATAGCAGAGCTTCCTTTCTCTACCGTGTGAGGATAAAGAGAGAAGTTGGCTATCTGCAAGCCAGGAGCAGGCCCTCTCTAAGAATCAAATTTGCTGAAACCTTGATCTTAGACTTCCCAGCCTCCAGAACTGGGATAAAATAAATTTCTCTTGGTATTTTGCTATGGCAGCCCAAGCAAACTAATAGTTTGTCACTACAGGGATAAGTGAATAATTGGGCCAATAATGCAATCTACCAAAAAGACTTCTCTGGATTTTGGACAAAAAGAGTAAGTCATTGTGGAGGTTTTAAATCATTTTTGACACTTCTCCCATAAAGAGAAGCCTATGACAGCTCCACTTGAACATGGGAGGCCTTTGTCAAAGAATAGAATGTTACAGGAGAGATGTCACGTGACTTCTGAGACTTTGTCAGGCCCTATGCTTTTAAAAAATGCCTCAATACTTCAGGATAATTATTATTGTGTAAACAAATTTATTAATTTGCACAATGTGTTAGTAAACATGTTTTGGTTAGCATGACTAAGATGTAGGATAATTAACACCTATAATTATGCTTATTTTCACATTTTAAAAATTGTTTTATGTAAAATCCATAAACAAATGAAAAAATAGACAAATTTTAGCTATGCTTGTAGAACTCAGCTTTCAAACCATATGAATCAACATAATTGGGAATAAAAATGAAATAATAGTATAAGTCCAATTTTTTTTCCTGATTATTCTACAAAGAAGTCATGAGGACTGCCTATTGGTTGCATTATTGGTATAAGGCAAAGCTAGGGGTTGCTGAAGTTATGAGGCAACATCCAGGCCAACAGAGTATGGAATGCAGAGAAAAGTGCACTAAATCACAGAATGGCACAGGTGGAGTCAGGGGAGTACCATGGACCTAGAATTGTCCTGTCCTAGATTAAAGCTCTCCTGAAGCCCTACATCTTTACAGCCTTAAGAAAAAGCTACACTGAAGTCCTGAAATACAGCCAGTACACCCACACTGCACAGCTGAATTCAAAGCACCACAAGTCAGCTGGCCAGGACATGTGTGAGAACAAATGAAATGAATATTACTAAATAGTGTTTGTATGTTGTATAGAATTAGGGCAGCTGCAAGCAGGGCATCCCAAAACAAATTGATATAGAGAACACATAAACAAAGCTTGAAGTAAAATTGCTTAGCAACATAATGTGAGGTGGGTGGACAGAAGTTGGTAACAATGACTGAATTTGCAGAAATCAGAGTAAATATATTGGTTTTTAGCAAGACCAAGACATGCTGTGCATGAAATGGAGATTAGTAATACGTACACATGTTGAGTGCAGAGACAATAGCTTCCAAGCATGAAATTTCTACATCTGCTTATTCCTTGAAACGAAACATAAGGACATATCTACCAACTATATTCTCTTTGTTCAACCTCTTCCTTCAATTTGAAATAACTTCCTCACTCCTGCTACCACTACAGGGCCTTCCTCTACTTCAATATTTGGCCCAAATCTCTTTAATGGAGTTCTGTCCAATTTAATCCAATGGTCACGTGTCTCATTATTTTCTACTATTTAGCGCTCATTTTGTTGTTGCTTTGTAAGTGTGTCTGAGGGTTATTAATGTATGGGTCCTATAATTTTTACTAGAATTTAAACTTCTAGAGGTGAGCATTCAAATTTTTAATCTCCGTTCACTATAGCCATTGTGCTTATTGTATAACCCAGTATCGGATGTGCTCAAGAAATGATAGTGGCAAACCTTCAGGCATGGTTGGTGGCACATTGCCAAGGATTATAACTGAGTTTTTCCAAGGTAAGGCTAAGGATCACCAGCATTAGAAAAACCTCAAGTACTTCTTGGGAATGTAGAATCCTGGACACAAACCCAGACCCACTGAATCAGGCTCTGGGTGATATCCAGAAACCAAAATTTAGATAAACTCCTTTGGAAGCTTATGTTCAGTGAAGTTAGGAACTACCTCGGGATTGATTATGTCCGGGGGCATTGAAGTTCACAGATATTTACGTTTCATGAATAATGTTAGAAGTCTACTCTGTGCATTAGGTTTTGTAGAGAATAGAAAGAAAATTTTTAATTACTCTACCATCAAGAAATGTAAAAGTGATGTGTGTGGGGGTGTTGGGGAGAGACAACATTCTCTGTAATATAATGCAGAAATGCAGAATAGGGCAAGTGTCATTAAAAAGACAAAAAACATTGGCTGGGAAAAGTATCATGAAGAGAATAATGTGGCAGACTGGAATCTAGACGAGCCCCAAACACATGGCCTGTTTTCCTCATAGGAGATTTACTGAGTCCTGGAGCTATGTAGAAGACTAGGAGGAGGCTCAAAAGGAAAAGTGTAGTGAAATCTCTCACAATATCACAATAATAGGAGACAGAATCTTGAAGAGAAAGGAGACTACACCAAACACAACACAGGTATTCTCCTCAATATATTTGAAACCACGAGTTATCAAATTCTACTTAAGCTGTCATCCAGGCTGGACTCAGCTCAATTCCTGTTTGGATTGCTGTGATAAGACCCACTTCCTTCCTGTACAACAGGAAAAAGAGAACTCTGGGAACAATTAATATCAATGTCAGTCTCTATGCTTCTTTTATATACAATTTCTGGCATAAAATTAAAAATTCTAAGACAGGCAAAGAAGCAGAAAAATGTTACTGAAAAATTAAAAAAATAAGGAAAACAGAAGATCAAGATCATCACAGATGATCAAGATATGGTAATTAATAGATGAAAAAATTAAAATATGTGTTTTAATGTATTTTAATAGAGTAAAATAAGACAAAATGGATGAAAAATGGAAAGAATGTGAATGAAGAATTGAACTCTATAAAAAGGAGCAAATGGACATGCCTGAACTGAGAAACAATATATAAAATTAATATCTTATTAGATGCATAAAATAGTAGACTTTGTAAAGTAGAAGACAGGATCAGTAAACATGAAGACAAGTAAAGTTAAATATCCAAATTGAATCACAAGGTGAAAAAAAACTAGAAAGAATTGAACCAAAAGGACTTAGTTTATTATATGTATGATTGGGGACCCAGAGGGAAAGGAGAGGGAGGAGAATGGAACAGAAGCAATATTGGAAATTATAATACCCACAAATTTTTCTAAAATAATGAAAGACATAAACTCACAGATTCCAGAATCTCGGGAAACTCCAAGCAGGATAAGTAAAGAAAATCAGGCCAGGAGCAGTCGCTCATGCCTGTACTTTGGGAGGACAAGGCGGGAGGATCACTTGGGTCCAGGAGTTCAAGACCAGCCTGAGCAACATAGTGAGACCCTGTCTCTACAAACAAAAGAAAAACAAAAACAAAAACAAAAAAACCCAAAAATTAGCCAGGCATGGTGGCATGCACCTGTAGTCCTAGCTACTTGGGAGGCTGAAGTGGGAGGATCACTTGAGCCCAGGAGTTTGAGGTTGCAGTGAGCTGTGATGATGCCACTGTAGTCTACCTCAGGCAACAGAATGAGACCCAATCTTGGGGCAGGAGGGAAGAAAACCACACATTAGGTACATTATAGTCAAACTGCTAAAAAATAAAAATGAAGAGAGTCTTACAAAGGCAGCCAAAAAGGAAAGGATCTATTACATTAAGAGAGGAGAAATAAAGCTAACAAATAACTTTTCAACAGAAACATTGGAAGCAGAGATGATTGAATGATATCTTTAAAGTGCTAAAAGAAAAATAACTAACAATTTACAATATTACACTCAGGAAAAATACTAGAAGTGAAGGTGAAATAAAGATATTTATAGATAAAAGCTGAGATAATTATCATCATGCCCAAAGTACAAGAAATACTAAAAAAGAGGCGGGGGTGGGACAGCGGAAGGTAGTGTGAAGAAGGAAGGGAGAGAAGGGTAGATAGGAGCAGGGAAAGGCAGGAGAGAAGAAAAAAAGAAACACTGAAAGAAGATATATTCATGATAAAATATACTGATACCAGCTGGCGGCATAGAAGTGTAAAAAGGAATGAAGAGTATCAGAGAAAGTAAATATGTGAGTAAATACCAAAAATATTTACTGTTTAAATCAGGAACAACATCAACGTCTTCCAGAGTTTATAATAAATGTGTTATAGAAGTGAAATAGATGATGGTAATAGCAGGAAGGGCAGGAGATTGGCAAATGTAGTTAAACTGTGGAAAGCAATTTGAATTACTCATAAAATTATAAAATTGCTGATATAACATAGTTGAAATAAGTCAAGGAGGACTATAATTGGCAACATGACCCCTTAAAGACTAATATAAAGGGTATATCTAAAAAGCTAAAAGAGATAAAATGGAGTAATTTTTAAACACTTGTTGAATCCAACAAAAAGGCAGAAAAGAAGAAAACAAACAAAAATAAAAGGAACAAATATTGAAAACAAGCAACAAGATGGTATGCTATGGCTTGAATGTTTCTGTTCCTCCAAAATTCATGTTGAAACTTAATCCCCAAAGCAATAATATTAAGAGGTAGAGCCTTTAGGAGGAGATTAGGTTATGCAGACTCCACTCTCAGGAATGGAATTAGTATCCTCATAAACAGGCATAAGGGAGTCTGGCCTTTCCACCGCATGAGGACACAGCAAGAACAGCCATCTACCATACAGACCGCAAGCCTTCTCAAGACACCAAATCTCCTGGCACCTTGATCTTGAACTTCCCAGCCTCCAGAACTGTAAAAAGTAAATTTCTACTACATATAAATTACCCAGTCTAAAGTATTTTGCCATAGCAGCCTGAATGGACTAAAACATGGTAGATTTAATCCAACCATACCAGTAATTACATTGGCCCAGATATATTCTATTCACAATAAAAATACTTAAAATTATGAAAGTTGATATGATAAAAGAAAAAGAGTGCAAAAATATATGCCATGCAAGTATTAACCAAGAGAAAGCTGGTGCGCCTACATTAATACAGTACAAGACAAAGTAAACTTTGATGCAAGTAATGTATCTGGAGTTAAAGAAGTACAACTGATGCAAAAGACAGCTCCCACGCCCACACAAAATTATCTGGCCAAAAATGTCAGTGCCAAGATTGAGATACGGTGATGTATAATAAGTCTTAAAATCAAGTGGTGTAAGTTTTTTGGTTCCCTCTTCAATATAATTTTGTCTACTTAAGGAGCTTTGCCTTTTCCTATAAATTTTAGAATCATCTTGTCAACATCTACAAACATGTCTTTTATTATTTTGACTGGCATTATATTAAATCGACAGATTAATTTCAAGAGAATTGATGTCTTGTCAACACTGAGTATTTCTCTCCATAAACTTGGTTAATCTCTCCAGCTTTCTTATATAATGTCTTCATGAGAAAAAAATGTTTGTGAAGATTGGTATTTTTGGGGGGGTGGAGGATTTTTTTTTAGAAGTCACCAATGAATTAATCTGGTCTAATAATTCTATGTATGGTCTAGCAATTCTAAGGTTTCAAAGTATGCATTCAACCCAAAGCCCTGAAGACTGAAGTTAAAAAAGAAAAAAATATCAATTATGCATTCAAACTTTTAAAATAGTATATGAATGATCAGATTTTTATTTTGTCTTTGAATCACTTTTGCAAAGTTGTGTTTTACAAAGAATTTTTTCATTTCATCTAAGTTGTTGAATTTATTCATTAAAGTTGTTATTCATATTCCCTTTTTTACCATTTTTTATGTTTTTTTTTTATTTCAGCATATTATGGGGGTACAGATGTTTAGGTTACGTATGTTGCCCTTGCCTCCCCCTCCACCCCTAAGTCCCAGTCATTTTTTATGTTTTTAAGATCCATAACGGTAGTATTTCCTTTTTGTCTTTTTTTTAGTAGTATTGTCATCTTGTCCAGCCTAGTCTTGAACTCCTGGGCTCAAGTGATCTTCCTGCCTCAGCCTCCTGAAGTATTTCCTCTTTAAACCTAATATTGCTAATTAGTGTCTTATCTCTTTTTTAGTTGGTCTAGCTAGAGGTAAGCCATTTTACTAATCTTTTCAAAGAACCAACTTTTGGTTTTATTAATATTCCTATTATTTTTCTATTTTCTATTGTATTGATTCTGCTCTGATATTTATTATTTTCTTCCTTCTACATACTTTGGGCTTACTTTGATCTTCTTTTTCTAGTTTTTTAATGGTGATGCTTAGATCATTTATTGCAAATTTTTATTTTTTTCTGATATAAGCACTTAAAGCTATAAAATTTTTTCTAAGTTCTGTTTCATCTATATCCTAAACATCTTGATATGTTGACTTTTCGTAATCACACAGTTTCAAACATTTTTAAATTTCCCTAGTGCTTTCTGCTTTGATCCATGTGTTATTTAGAAGTGTATTTTTAGTTCACAAATATTTTAGAATTTTCTTTGTATTCTGTTATTTTTTAAACAACTTCATTGAAGCATTATTTTCATACCACAAAATTCATCCTTTTATGTGTACGATTAAATGATATTTAGGAACCTACCGAGTCGTGCAACCTTTACCATAATCTAGTTTAAACATATTTTTACTCTTTGCATTAGCTGGATAATTTCCACTAATGCCTCTTCACTTTTACTGACCCAATAATTCTTCATCTTCCAACTGCTATTAAACTCATACAATGTTTTTTTTTAATTTTAGATATTATCCTTTATAATTCTAGAATTTCTATTTTATTCTTATTTATAATTTCTATGTCTTTGTTGAGAGTTCTCATTTATTTATTCTTTGTGAACATCTTTCCTTTATCATCAACATATTTACATAATGTATATATAACATATAAACATTATATCAACATTAAATAAGCATTTATGCAATAACATCATTGTCTGCTAATTTTAATATATGGGTCGTTCTGGCATCTTTTTTTGTCGTGTACTTTTTCTCTTGGCAGTGGTTATATTTTCATGTTCCTTCCCATTTCCATTATTTTTTATCATGTCCTGGACATTTTAGGAATGTAGAGATTCTAGATTTTATTATCTTACTTTGAAGAGGGTTAATTTTTGTTCTCACAGATAGTCTAATGAACTTGTGGAAGTTTGATTTTTCACTTTGTGAAGGTGGTTCACTTTGGGTTTTTTCTTAGGTTTATGAGAAATTCATAGTCCAAGGACATAGTCTATTTCTAACATGTGACCATTTCAATAGGAAACACAAAGTGCGTACGAAGCGCCTCTCACTTTGCATGATTCAAATTCCAAACTCTGTCTCCCCTGGAGTAGGTAGAAGCTAAAATTTCTATTCATTTTTAGTGTTCCAGCTGTTTCTTTTCCTCAGGCTCTTTGGAATCAAGCCCAATGTTTGTGCTGCTTGGGAGTAGACCATGGATTTGGAGGAATTTGTATGCAGATTTAGGGGTAACTCCTCCATGACTCTTTCTTTTCTGAGGTATCATCTCTCAATTTCCAGCTTCTCTAGAAACCTCTGGAACTCCGTGATTTGACTCTGAGAACTTAGTTTTTTAGCCATGCCGACTGGAGGTCTTGGAAGTACCCCACAAGGGAAAAGTCATGTAAACATATTTTTAACCAAACAAATTTCTGCTCTTTCAAGGGTCAAGTCTATTTTAATTTCTAACTACTTCTGCCCTCCATTTCCTTTCCAATGACTTCAAATAGTTGTTTTACATATTTTGTCTAGAGTTTATAATTATTATCTAATGAGTATGAGTTCAATAAAAGCCACTCTTACTGGAGCAAGAACTCTTGCTGGATTCTTTTTCCTTCATAGAAAGTATTACAGTACTAAAATTATCCTAATGTTGGGGAAATGACAAAATTCTTTAAAATGGGCAAAAAAAAAAAAAAAAAAAGGTTACTGAACCCCCTGTCTAGTGGACTCTGCTTAGCTGTCTGTGCTGCATTAACAGATGATAATGCAAATGATTCTGATCCATAGCAACGCAAACAGATTTTCCCAGGTAGAATTTAGTAATTTTTTACTTTGTAGGTATTGGCTATTTTTGCATTTATTTAAAATATTTCTGCATTTCTGATTGTGTGTATATATGTGTGTGTATCTGTCTCCTTTGAAACGTTGCAACATTCCTTAGTCTCCCATATTAATTAATGTATTAAAAATATGTTTGACATGTGTTCATTTTATATTTGCATGAGAATCATCATTCTATCTTTTAAAAGTTATCTTAAAAATACAAAAACCAGTGAAAAATTGCTTTTAACATAGTTACCTCTTTAATGCAGATCACTAAGTACTGTTCTGGAAATTTAGCTAAAGGATCCTAGGTTGTAGATTAAGTCTAATTCTCACACACATACACATACACATATATCACATTCTAAAATATTTTAAAGTAATTCACCACACAGCCTTTACCATACAGATCAACAAAGATTTTTAACAGGAAGACCTAACAAAAGGTATGGAAGATAAATGAGGATCATTTGGTCAATTATCTAACTGACCACACAAATGTTGTCTGTTTGTTTGTTTTAACATCAAATCACTCTTAATTTCAGTATATCACCACAGAAGAAAACCACATTAGATAGCTATCTTACAAAACCCATGGCCATTTATCATCTTCTTGGTAAATATCCAGCAAAGGCTATGGAATCTTATTATCTTGGGTTATCCGCAATAGTTTGTCAAAGTTGTAGCACAATTGTTTTATTTAGCATGACATTGCAAATGAAAGACAGTGGTCATATAATGCTATTTTCCTTGTAATCACTGTATTAAATGGTCTTTGTGATATATCTGCAGCCAACTAAATGACACATTTTCAGAGACTTTGCTTTATAAAATTAAAAATGTGATGGTTTCCAAATAGATTTTAATATGTAAATACTTGTTCAGTTTATTTTCAGTAAATAGATGATTAAGATTAAACATCCTATCTGTCCAACTATCTAAGGCCAGGGAAATGAGGATGAGAATTGCTAAAACCATCTGTTAATGTCAACAAACACCCTGATATCCAGAAAGTCTCTTTGTCCCAAGACAGAACTAAAAATACATTTCCTGTCCCAAAACGAAGGAATAAAAGAAGCAGCGCAGTTATTAGTTGGCAGCTACCTATGTAATTTATAAAATAAAAACAAAGTATTAAGACAGACTCATAATTTGAATTTCTTATGAAAGCTAAAAAATAATAATAGCATTAATTTAAAAGGAAGCTTTGGCTGAACAAAATACTCCGTTTTTTGAATTCTTCAAAAATTAAAGAAAATTGGCCAGGCGCGGTGGCTCATGCCTGTAATCCTAGCACTCTGGGAGGCCAAGGCGGGCGGATTGTTTGAGCTCAGGAGTTCGAAACCAGGGCTGAGCAAGAGCGAGACCCCATCTCTACTAAAAATAGGAAGAAATTAATTGGACAACTAAAAATATATAGAAAAAATTAGCCGGGCATGGTGGCGCATGCCTGTAGTCCCAGCTACTCGGGAGGCTGAGGCAGAAGGATTGCTTGAGCCCAGGAGTTTGAGGTTGCTGTGAGCTAGGATGACGCCACGGCACTCTAGCCCGGGCAACACAGTGAGACTCTGTCTCAAAAAAAAAAAAAAAAAAAAAAATTAAAGAAAATAAACTACCGTTGGGCTGGATGAAATGAATGTGAGAGGAAGTACATACCTCTGAGATTTGGTCTAAATCCATAAATGAAGTAATTAATTAATTAAATGACTAACATAAATCAATAGAAGACTAGCCCAACGATTCTCCTAAGGTCTGTTTTAAAAATTCATAAATGAAGCCCATATGCTTATAAAACTGACATGCTTAGACTTACAAGACCTCAGCTTATCATTTGCTTATTTTACGAAAGAAGGGTAACGAAAGGTACATATCACAACCATCATGCCCAAACAGAGTCCTGCTGGATCTTTCTCCTGCTTAAAAAGATCAGGAGAGAAATTCCACAGGGAGAACTGCCCAGCCCAGAGTGGTGTATAAACCTAGCTGTCTACAACTGTAATTCAGGGCCCCAAAACATTGGTATCGGATCGATCACTTTCACATTTTTTTAAGGCAAACCAACAAGGCAATTAACTTAAATTAGAAGGCTGGAATTGAGGAGGGGGCTGAAAGTTTTCAGGGGCTTTGCCAGAGTCTCACATGGTGGCAGATGTGGGAGAACCATGAGCGACAGTTGAGCGGTTTAGCGGGGGTGCAGCCTTTCAAGTTGCTTCCTCATGGCTTGCCAAGGTGTTTGCTGTGAAAGAGCAGAATCGGTGCTTTTCCTTCTCCAATTAGAAGCATTATTTGGAGTTTATAATCTGTCTTTATTTACCTTTCCCTAAAAAAAACTGTTGAAATGTCCCTTAACTTCAGATATTTTAGAAAACTACAACAATAGTAAAATAGCTTGTCTTTCACACAGCCCTGAGGCAACCAGTAAATATAAGATAATATTAATATTTAGCAGATCTATTCGTAGGGTTGCCAGATGCCAGATTAAGCAAATAACAATACAGGATGCTCTGTTTAACGTAATTTCAGGTAAACAATATCTTTTAGTATAAATATATCCCATGCAATATTTGCTTGACCAAAACGGTCATTCTGAGCTCTGAACTTAGGAAGCTCAGGCGTGGAAAACCAAGCTTTATCTTAGGTGAAAATGGCCTCCAGTTCCAGGGCCAAGTAAAAAGAGGACTTATTTACCTTGTTCCCGAGGGAAAATAGAAAGTAATTTCTTGGGAAAGATATCACCGAGGCTACTGGTGACAGGTGAGAAAAACCACAGTTGATCACTCACTCCTCAGGGAGTAGGCTTTATAGCAATTCATTTCCAAGCCTAGAGTAGAAATTGCAATTGAGAGGAGAGAGGTCTCTTAGAACAATAGTCTTCAAAGATTTTTACTGATGTGCTCCCTTAAAGAATTTTTTTAAGTGATGTGCTCCCTTGAATATTTTTAAATGACACCTTAAATTTTATAATAATTTTAAATACTTGTATTTCCAGTGTTTTGATTAATATACATGCTTTAAATAGATTTCTATTGAAACTTCAGAGATTCATATTTAATTCATTCTATTTATGCAAAATGTCCTGCATATGACAATTATGGCAAAACTAGTCCTCATTACTATAAGCCAATTCAGAAAAAAAAATCTATTTTTATAATTCAAATATACATGTTACTGTATCAGTGACAACCACTTCTGAATTGGAATTCTTAGACAAATAAAAAGGAAGGAAGAAATATCTTGCCGATAGTTTGTCTTCTAGATGAAATCATACATCATCCTCTTCATATTTCTTAATATATCTTACAAAAATACATTTCCCTTTTTGTATCTCTTACCTATTGCACTTTTTGCTTCATTCTCAGGGCCCATCTTTTAGGAGCATACTTTTCAAACTGTGCCTTCTTTGTTGCTTGCTACACGGCCCCTTCCTCCAGGTGTTTACGTGGGACAATTCACTATAGTAAGATTTAGAACAAGTGAGACACGGGTGGTGTTTTGAGTCACAATAACTGCACTTATTGAGTCCAGTGTTTGCAGATGGGGTTGAGTTGTAAAACAAGGGCCTTAGTCCAAGGGGGAATTCCCAATAGATCAAGCAGCTAAACGTTAGGACTGTAAGGTAGACTGATATTGCTGAGAACATCTGCCACATTAAAAGAAGAACTCTTGAAAGTTTCTCTTAAACATATCTGAAGTGGCTAAGTGGCTAGCACCAGTGTCAGGCAAACACTGATTTCCACTCAATGTTAAATAAATCCCCAAGGACTGTGGATTACTTGGATGCCTGACTAGGAAATGTTGGGCCGCACCAGCAGAGGATAGTGTAGCTAACAGGGACCCTATAATGACTATCACCAGGAGATGGGATGAGCTGGTGAAGATGGGAATATTGTCATAAGAGCAAAGGGAGAGGTCAGTGCAGCTGGTTAAGTGAGACCTACTCTGGGACATGCTGAAGATTCCTTATGCTGTGACTGAAACGTTGAAACATTTTCAAACACCATTTCCTTGAACATTTCCCCCACACATTCTTGTAAGGCAAAATCAGAAGAGCGTTAGGCTGGGTAAAGATGGGTGTTATGTGTATGTTTTGGGTTGAAGCACGACAGTACGACAGTAAATGATACTCTGAGTCATTCCTGGACCCTCTTTTAAGATACCAGTGTTATTTTTCTTTAGCATTTGTACGGATGATGAGTGATTTCATTTGTGAAATAAAAGGAGAAAAACTAAGCAAATGTTACAAGGGATATATTTAATCAAAATTCCACATTGTAATAAAATTGTACAAATATTTAGCTCAATTGCAAAACTGCGATGAATGTTCCCAGCATGGAATTTGGCATTATAACACATCATAAGAAAAACTATGTCTTTGTGAATAAGTGAACATCAAATGAGTAATACTATGCAAGGTTATTTGCTAGCTCTATAACAATTGTTTATGTGAATTTTTCATGAAGTCTGTTTAATTAATTATGCTTGATATCTTTGGTTGCATGTCATCTATTTCTTAGGGTTGTGAATGTTTTATATTTAACAGCTATGTACAGCATCTTAAGCTTTTCCGAAACTAAGGCTTGGAAGATCATTTTGACTGTTTACGAAGGATTCATTTTATTGTCAGTACTGTTAGATGATTTACCTACTTTTCTTTTGTCTAGTCACCTCTAACCTTTCAAACACTTTTAAAGGAAGAAATGGAATCTCCACAAACTTTTGGACTAAAGGTCCCAAAAAACTGGTAATTTAATAATGTGTGTTGAATGTATAATATACCACATATACTGATACAGGGCTTAGAAGGACAGGGAAAAAAAAGGTTATATAGAATGTTTGTATTCTAACAGCAATATGATGATATTGAAAGTCAAGAAATAATTATTTTGGCTGGGTACGGTGGCTCATGCCTGTAATCCTAGCATTCTGGAAGGCCCAGGAGGGAGGATTGCTTGAGCTTAGGAGTTCAAGACCAGCCTGAGCAAGAGCGAAACCCTGACTCTCTTAAAAATAGAAAAAATTAGCCAGACATGGTGGCACACACCTGTAACAGGTCCCAGCTACTCCGGAGGCTGAGGCAAGAGGATTGCTTGAGCCCAGGAGTTTGAGGTTGCTGTGAGCGAGAATGATGCCACAGCACTCTAGCATGGGCAACAGAGTGAGACTCTTTAAAAAAGAAAAAAGAAAGAAAGAAAGAAAGAAAGAAAGAAAGAAAGAAAGAAAGAAAGAAAGAAAGAAAGAAAGAAAGAAAGAAAGAAAGAAAGAAAGAGAAAGAAAGAAAGAAAGAAAGAAAAAGAAAGAAAGAAAGAAAGAAAGAATTATTCTGCTTCTTTTTTTAGTTAACTTTTCCTTATCACTACTGTATATAGCCACAGGCAAACCTAGGACGTCTTACACCCTCACTGTGACCAATGTTTAATTTAGATACATGTGTCAGCCATCTGTCATTCTGAGCCAATCACTTTCTTTTTGTTCTTTCACTTGAATTTTAATTGATTCATGCTACCTTGCTATAGGTGCTTGTAAGTTTTGTTTTTGTTTTTTTTTTTTTTTGCTTTTTTGTCCTTGAAAACTTAAGTTATTCCTCAAATGAGACAGGACATATAGACTTACATATATATGAAACATGCAAATCTTACCATTTCTCTCTTCTAGTTCCCTTATGGCCAGTTTTATTTTGTTAGAATTATCTAAAATGTACTCAGTAAATACCAATTTGGACATATTGGCTTTGTGCACATTAATGTCATATTTCACTTAGTTTATTTACAAGGTAAACATTGAGAATCAGACCAGCCTGAGCAAGAGTGAGACCCTGTCTGTACTAAAAATAGAAAGAAATTAGTCAGACAACTAAAAATCTATAGAAAAAATTGGCCGGGCATGGTGGCGCACACCTGTAGTCCCAGCTACTCGGGAGGCTGAGGCAGGAGGATAGCTTGAGCCTAGGAGTTTGAGGTTACTGTGAGCTAGGCTAATGCCAGGGCACTCTAGCCCGGGCAACTGAATGTCTCGAAAAAAAAAAAAAAAATTGAGAATCTACCATATTTACTCATAGTTCGCATTCTTTAGGATGCAAACAAGTATGATATTCTAAAATCTAGTTAGGAAGAGAGATTATACACAAAAGTCATCCGTCTATATTAAATATGTGATAAGGATCACAGACAATGCTATTAGAATACAAAGGATATTAAGTTGCTGCTAAATTAATCAGAGAACACTTTTTTTCTTGTTGAATTTTACAGTAATATCATTTTAGATATAATTTTCAAAAATTTTAAAAATGACTTGTACAAATACAAATATTTGTCGTAGATATGCTAAGTTATTAAGTAGGGAGCCAGTAAGATGAAAAAGCTTCTTCAAAGATCATTTTCAGAAACTGTTTACTTGTAGGCATTTTGGAGGCCAGGGGTAACAGGTGGAATGTTGAATACAAATTGCTAATGTCCTGCAAAACAATTAAACCATAACCTTTGTAGTTACCATTTCCATCAAATAGAAATCTATAAGTTAACATGTTATTCACAGGATTTGGACTCTAATCAAACAGTAAAATAGCAAAGTCAAACACAGTTATTTTCACTCAGAGAATGAAATAATCCTTGGGTGAATCTTTTATACAACAGCCTATATTACATTGAAAGGTTACATTGCTACATCCCCCATTTCCAAGTTTTGGATAATTTTTTTTAACACTAGGTTACCCTCTTGGTTGCTGTAAGTAAATCATACAATTTCTTGGCCCCATTTTTCTTGCTGACTGTTAGAAGGAATTTAAGGTTTATTTTTCTCTCCATGGGGTTAGTGAGCTAATGTGCAAAGGGTCTTAAAAAGGCAACATACTTTATAATTACTAATTATGAATACTGTCCCACTTGATGTTCTTTAAGAAATATTTACATGGGATTGTATTTCATCTTTTTTCCATGTTTTTAGAAATTAGGAACCTGGCTCCTATTTGAGTTTCAGGTGCTTGCGTGCATTCTGACTCGTGGTAGTCATTCAATAAATGGTTGCTGAATAATGTCTGGTCTTTTTTAAATAAGGAATACATTGTGTTCAAATCCATCTATTAATGAATTTTTTATTATGCATATTAATGCAATGGTTTTCCTCCTTAAATTCTTTATTCCAACAGAGTCAAGCCTTTCTTTGTAAAATGCATCAAATCAGCCCTGATAAGTATTTTCAATTTAGGTGTCACACTCTATCTTTGAAGGTGGAGTAGTAGTATTGTTCTTTTTAATTAATAACCTTTTGATATATATCACTAGTCAAATATAAATAATGGTCAATCCACCTATGTTTTTTATTAGTCCTTTATGGCAACTAGGGAGTAAACACTTTTCATGATTAAGCATCAGATTATTAATCTTTTCTTTATTTCTCAATTATGCCTACATTGATGAAGCTGACTAAAGAAGAACATGTATGTTTATAGAAACCATCTCTTGAAAAGCATTTAGACCTAAGCCTATGGTACAGCCAGAGCAGATCCTTTTCCTTTTGCTAGAGGAAAGTGATCCTCGAGGAGAAAGGGGCCTCAATTAACCCATCAACATGGTGTTGTTACTTAAAGTGTGGCCTGGAGATCAGTAGTGTAGATGCCATGTTGTGATTTTCCTCTAATTTGGCCTCAAGGTCTCCCTCTGGAGAGTGGATATACAGTCCTGCCTTGATGGGCTTCTGGGGAGGTGGTCACAGATGTTTACAGTGTACCTTGCACAGGGTATTTCTTTATCCTGGTGGATGGCCAAACACCTGCGTTCAACATGCAACCAAGAGTCCCTTGCACAGAAACTTGTTTATACTGGCAGACACATCTGAGACTCTTGTCTGACCTGTACACAGTTTATTCATACCAAGATAGCCCCTCTCTAGGAGAGTCTTGATCGGGAAGAGAGTTAGTTTCAGCTATGTCGGTCGGGTGATAGAGAAGGCAGCACAACAAAACACATGAAATAAGAAGCAGTGTATTACTCGAAGATCCCAGAGAGAGGAGGGTGGCATGCCTCACAGGGCCAATGGGAAGGGGGTGCCATCTGGGACAGGCGTGCACAGCCAGCAGGCAGGGGGCAAGAGAGAGGTAAGGGCCTGTGGGCTGAGGCCTCTATTAAAGTCCAAGGTGCTACCCAAGCAGGTTTCCCAAGGGGAGTTCTAACTGGAGAGATTAAAATAAGCACGCATGAGCTCCATGGAGTTATGCTGTGACTGAGAGGTGGTCACTGTGGCATATCTGCACAGTGCGTGTGGGGCATGGGAGTCTGTGGAGCAAGTCAAATAAGATGTCTTTAGCTGTCCCATAGGGAAGTGGGCATCAGGAGGTGTTTACATAAGGCAGACACCTGGATTGATCAAACTGAGAAACTGGGAGGAAGTGGAGAACTAGACACTGGGTCAAGGGTGACTAAGTCCTGCTTCTGGTAAGAGAAAGTTCAACTTATATTCACAATGAATGACAAGGGAACATAAAAGTATAGGAATTCACTACACATCAACTGGAAGCTTGTTAAAAATGTAGCATCCCAGACCTACTAAATCAAAATCTGCACTTTTTTAAATGCCAGGAGATTCGTGTCCACTGAAGTTGAGAAGTACTGGTCCAACTCCCAGATTATGTAATGCTACTAGACCATGGACAGTACTTATGAGTAACAGGGATAAAGAAAAGAGCACTGGGCTCGGCACAGTGGCTCACACCTATAATCCTGGCATTCTAGGAGACTGAGGCAGGAGGATTGCTTGAGCTCAGGAGTTCAAGATCAACCTGAGCAAGAGTGAGGCCCCATCTCTACTAAAAACAGATAGAAAATTAGCCAGGCATGGTGGCAAGTGCCTGGATTGCCTGGAGTCCCAGCTACTTGGGAGGCTAAGGCAGAGGATCAGTTGAGCCCAGGAGTTTGAGGTTGCTGTGAGCTACGATGACACCACTGCACTCTGTCCAGGGTGACAGAGCAAGACTCTGTCTCAAAAAAAAAAAAAAAAAAAAAAAGGAAAGAAAAGAGCCCTGGGCCATGAGTCAAAGTCTTATGTCTAGATAGAATTCTGCCATTATAAACTTTGGAGATGTAACTTAATACACCTAGGCCTCAGTTTCCTCATCTATATAATGAGGAGGTCAAATTTCATTATTTTCAAGATCCTTTCTAGTCATAATTCTTTATCAAAACATTAAAACTAATCTTTTTGTGATTTATTCACTTGAATTAGAAACAAGTCCGTAGACCTTTATAGTTGTAGTTGTTCTTAGTTCAAATATCATTAACACTGTCTTTATATGACATAAATTGTATAGTATTTTCACTATTGCTAGAAATGGCATTACAGAAAGAAAAAGAACAAGCACTGAACCAGGACTGAGTGTGAATTCTGGCTGTGCCCCTTGTCAGGTTTAAAAGATCATATGTGATTAAATTTCAAGGCTATATATGAACTTCATAAAACTTAAAATCTCACAGGCACAGGTCTTACAAATCCCAAATGCCAATATGTCTGATTCCAACAAAATGCTAACATCCTCCCACTGATAAGATGTAAGAATAAGTGCAATAAAAATTCACTTTATGATAATTGTTTTATGGGCACCAGATAGAAAAAGAAAGGCATGTTCTAGTCACATAAAATCACACTGATGGCAGGCTCGGAGTGGGTGTCTTAGACAGCTCAGGCTGCTGTAACAAAATACCATAGGCTAGGTAGCTTAAACAATAGAAATGTATTTCTCGCAGTTCTGGAGGCTGGGAAGTCCAAGGTCAGGGTGCTAGCACAGCCAGATTCTGATGAGGGCCCACTTCCTGGCTTGTAGGCAGCTGCCTTCTTGGTATGTCTTTGCATGATGGAAAGAGAAAGCTCTGGTGTCTCATCCTCTACTTACAAAGGCACTAGTCATATCATGGGCTCTCTGCCTTCATGATCTCATCTAAACTTGATTATCTCCCAAAGGCCCCACCTTGTAGTGCCATCGCATAAGAGGTTAGGGCTTCAACATATGAATTGGAGAGGCACACAGAAGTCTGTCCATACAATGGGTATTTAAACCTAGTCCTCTGAACTTGGGCAAAGGATGGCAGAAGTAGGGCCATGGGGACTCTTCTGAGTTTTCCATGGTGTCTGAGAAGAAAGAAAACACTGTGTGCATTCAAAGTTAGCGGGCTGCTGTGACACATTTCAATGAGAGACTTTCATTTTGGTTGTTTGGTGTGACTTCTGGGAATATGCATTTTTTTCAATCATTATGACTAATTCTGACTCAAGTAGTCTCTGGACTACACTTTGAGAAACACTGGATTAGATGATCTGTAAGGTCATTTAAATATCGAAAATTCTGATTATAAAAGCCTAGGAATTCATTAACATTTCATCTGATTTATATTCTGCTAGCACATATTGTCAAAGAAAAACAGCACTACCTGTGGATTATTATGATTACCTGAGGAAGATTAAATATATAACCTTCAGGATTATTTAAAAAAAAAAACTGAAGGAAATAATTTGCTTTTTCTTAGCACAATAAATTTATTTTGCCCTGGGAAGAATAGATATTAAATGTTAATAAGTCCTTGTTTTCATATTTTCCCCTTTTTCTTCTTTATTTTTCTTATTTATTCATATATTCTCTGGGACTATAAATATGCAACTTGGCCTAATTCCTACATGACCAGTATTATTCGTAAATATTCTAGTCATACTAGAATACTAGAATACATATTAGAATACATACTAGTCATTATTTTTTCTTGAATTTTTAAATTCAGTTTTATGAAGCAGTCCAGGACACAGTGTAAGTTGTTTAGTTCAAATTGCTTCTAATTAGAGTATCAGCCTCATTTGCTTTTTTATAATGCCTTTGAGCTGTTCAGTTTCATTAGTGTTTTTAAAAATGGGCCAACATAGAGGAAAAAGTCAAAGCATCTGATGTCTATAGCCATGTACAGTATGTAAAGCCACTTTGCTTCTCAAATAAGAAGGGCTTTTTGTTTATTTGCATTTCTTTCTACTTTTCTGGGAGTATGCACTCATCATTAATAATTTACAAGACATATAAGCTGGATCAATAGAGCAATATGTACTCAGTGATAGTCTTCCTTTTGCTCTGCTTCTTAATATTATAAGGAATAAGATTTCTTGGAGTACGGGCTACTTCTATTGCCAAGAGCTCTTGGCCAATTTCCAGGTCAAGCCCTAATAAATGAAGCTTCTGAGACGCCAAACAATTTAAATACCCTGGAGTTAAATTAAGAAGCTCTATTCAAGTAGGCATCAGCAAAGGTGATAGTACTTCCACAATTCTATTAACAATTCATGAATTCTCAGCAAATGTTGATGAGTTAACAATCCCCATGGTTAAAACAAATGGTGCTTAGATTCAACTAGTTTTTTTTTTCTTCACAAAATTTAATTTGCCATTTTTTAAATAAAAGAAATTAGGGAGGAAAAAAGGGCTTTGGAATTATACTGTGCTGGTCCACATACCAGTTTCACTCTATTAATAGCTTTAGGGAAATTATATAACCTCTCTGAGGTTCAGTTTTGTTTTGTTTTCCACAAAGTAGTAAAATAGAGCCTAACTCATAGAGGTATTGCAGAAATTGATATGAGAGCCAATATAACCTGCTTAGGACAGTGCCCAACATACGCACTGCCCATAACAGATGACAGTTAGCATTTAGCAAGAAGCCAAATAGTGACGTTGGTGAATGTGTATGTCTTTCTTCCCTCACTTTCTCCTTATCATTTTTATTATTTCCCTCCAAATTACAGCAGGGTCTTCCCTATCATTTTATTTCCCCACCACCACCACTTCTATGCCCACACTTTCTGATAATCACATGACTCTGGAGCCTGGTATTTCCCACATTTGCACCCTGGTTTTGCTCTTTCTGTTGGTGTATTACTTTCTTAGAATGCCCTTACTCTACTATTAACAAAATATACTTATCTTTTTTCTGTTAATATGTTTGATTTAAAAAATACATATACTTATCTCGTAGTTTGGACCCACTTCTTTATTTCCACATTTGATTTTATTTCCAAATCCAGTGTATTTTATAGGAAGCCCACCAAGCAATAACAGGGGATAATAGTGACAATGACTTACAGGTAACTGTTGAAGTCAAAATAAAGTCTTTTTGAATCCTTATTCAATAAAACAAAAATAAATATGAATCTCTAAACATTTTATCTCGAATCACAGAATTGCAATGTGGGGCAAACAGACAGACGAAGATGGTCTTCAGTATGTCTGAAAAATAAAGAGAAGTTTGGGGTTTTATTAGAAAGAGAAATATCATTTACTGTTTTGAAAGAAAGCTCCTTGGCAATAGAGAAGCTTTTGGGAGCCGGGAGGCTCTCATTGGAAAGTAAAGGTGGTGGGTAAAACCTGTCTTAGAGTCATGGCAGGTCATTTCAGCAGGTGCTAGATAAAACTGACCTTAGGGTTACAGCAGGCCATTTCAGCAGCTGGGCTTGTGGAAAATTCAAGTCTTGGAGCTGGTGCTATGCACCATAACTGCTTTTCCCCCCTGGATCCTTGACTCTGATTTAGTTGGGTGTGACAAGAATGACCCAATTGGTATAATCAACCTTCTCATTTTTCCCATTTACTCAATATTTTTCTGTGAAATCATCATTGATCAACAATCTAGGAATGAGGTTTAATCGTCCCTCAGTGCCATGATGGACCTGTCCTGGTAGTCTGTGGTCCTACACTGGGGGGACACTAAGGAAGTCAGTGCCAGGGTCCTGGGCCACATTTGAATAACAAAGAGAACAGAAGGAACATTTTTTTCAGAGTAGGTTGGTCTGGAGTCTGGCATTGAGTTTTATCCTATTGTCCCATAGGTATTAGCAATCATCTCAGAAGTTTTGGACTAACATTGTCCTGTTGGGAGAACAGGCTTTAAGAAGATTAGACAGGCAACAATAACAGAGCTTAAAGATCATAATACAAAAAATAATCAGGAACAATATAAAATAAAATTAGTTTGTACGATGGGTTTGCACCAAGAACCCAAGCCTAAGGGCAACCAACTAAACAAATCAAAAGACTGTGGGGGAATTGAGTGAGGCTTGTAGTCAATGAGTAGCACTTTATAACAGGGTTGAATTAAAGCAGAGAGGGCCAACTCTATAAAAGGGACCATTAGTACAATTTGAACAAAAGGTTGTATTAGAGATATTGTCAAAGGATTTTTGCCAGATGAGGTAGCTCACATCTGTAGTCCCAGATACTTGAGAGGCAAAGGTGGGAGAATCCTTGAGCCCAGGAGTTTGAGTCCAGCCTGGATAACACTGAAAGACCTCCATCTCTAAAAGGAAATTTTTAAAATAAAAATAAAGATGTTTTACATCAGGTTCTGTCAAGTGAAAAAGGTAGGCATTAAGAGGGGTAAGAATCTTATTATGAGATGGAGTCTTGTTTCAATGGTCTTGGGGAAAGCTGTCTACAGCATGAAGTCAGCAATTTGCCGTTCAAATGTCTCTGGTTATGGCATCAGGCAATTTGATGAACTCTCTGTGTTTTCCATACATTAGGCAGGAGGCTTGCTGTTTGAAATTCACGTCAAGTTGTCTAGCTTCAGTTTATAGGTCTTTGGGAAAGAGCAATGTCCATTTTTAGTAATTCCATGGGAGAAAACTGGATTGGGGAACCTAGAATTTAGGACCAAATCCAATCTATAGGTAAATGTTTTACCTTTGGTCATAAAAGTATACTTTAACAAATTGCTGTAAATGATAGATAGTTTGAGAAAGTTTCCTTAAATCTGGAAAAGAAAACATTTAAGTAAAGAAACAACAATGCTTCAAATAAAAGTTGTAATAATTATAATCATCAGTTATTTAATTTCTTGTAACTAATTTTTATTCTATTTGATCTTGATTAGCAGTTTTATGAAACCACTAGTTTTTTTTCATTAGAGTTTGGGAAATTTGTATTTAGTTCATTGATCTTAAAGTTACTAGAAACCTGTATTTAGGAGTACTTGTTAGTCCTTTTTATAAATCTGATTATAGATGCCTTTAGAGTAAAATCACCACTGTAAATGATAAAAACTTAGAATAGCCATGGTTAAAATCTGACAAAAGTTCAGCAATTGACAATGAAATTCAGTTATTTCTATTGTATACAGCATTTTAACATAACAACCAGAATGATTACTGATAGCGTCACGTCATGACCATCAGATCGTTACAAATTTTATATAATCTTTAGAACATTTACATCAATAACATATCCATATAAGTATAATTTAAAGAATATTTAGTATTTTCTTTTTGATAGTGCTTTTCATACAATTTAACATCAAATAAGCCTAATGAGAGAGAGAGAGAGAGAGACACGTCCTTTGAAAATTTCCAGTGGCCCAGCTGAAAAAATCTCAAAGTCAATTTTAGGTTAAAAAAGACAACTTAGAATTTAGTTTTGGCTAAATTTGTCAAAGATGATAAAGGGCTTAAAAATCTTAATCAAAATAGGATCATAGACCATTTGTGAAATAAAATTCATGTTATTCAAAAGGCTTTAAAGGCAATACAGAGTTACATGAAGAAAAAACAACTGTAACCTTTTTATCCATAACCAATTTCTCAATAAATTTAAATTTAATTAAAGTAGAATTACATTTCATAGAGAAAGAAAATTTATTTCATCAGAGTGATAATTGAAAGACTTCAAAAGCAAATACAAAAAGTTATATATTTGAGAGAAAAAAAACTTAGACCTGTAATTAAAGATGACTCAGTTTTTCCCAAGTAGTCAAAAACTCAATATAGACAGCACAAAGTACAAGAAACTACCTTAGAGCATGAAATCTCTGTTTTCTTAGGCTAATTACTTAAAAGGTAAAGAATAACCTCTGTAGTATAACTGTTTCTCTTTGTGGGAAGCCTGTTTAGATAGCTTGGAAGTCAAACCTCATGAAAAGTACTTGAATTCAATTAGACACTAGAAAAGTATGTGTCTAAGGTTATTAGTGTACAACATATTATAGAAGAATAATACAAACCAGTAAACCAGTACCTTGATCAGAGAAATCTGTGGCTTATAAAAAAAATAAAAGCATGTGAAGACCTTATAGTTTTTGTTAAAAATTTAGTCATGAGTAAAACACAGTAATATAAATTCTCTGGTTTATAAGAAGATGGTTGGATCCAAATTATATTTATGACAAAATGGGATAAGGCTAAACTTCTTTATAATTTTTTTCCCTAATAGGTAATCTTATGAATGCCATGAACCGAATTTTAGGTAAATCATTTTGAGTCAGTTAACAATATACTGGATCGGACAAAGAATAGCTAACTATGAAAATGTGACTGAATTATGTGAGGAGGCCCAAAAGATAAGAATTATTCCAACAAAATCTCTATAATAATCTCTTGGTCTCCATTCTTCATTCTTGGAGCTAAGAGTATTGCCTTTCCTGTCAGTATAGGGAAGCTGTCTTTTACATGGGAATTTCATATTTTGCTTTTAAAAAACAGCACAAATATTAAGCTAATTTTCTTTTGTCTCTGCTATTTTTCAAGCATCTTTACTTAAATAGTAAGGATGCTAGAATAGCTGAGGAGTTTTGGAAAAAGAGAGTTTAGCTCAGGGAAGGAAAAAGAAGAGGAGATGCACAAAGGAGATGGAAAGGGCTCGGAAAGAGACTCAGGTAGCTTTCAGACTGTGTTTCGCACTGAGGCAATCATTGAGTCCTGAACGAGTTTTGGAGCCTCCAGATGCAATTTGAAATATGCATCCTATTTGTACTGTACGATTTTATACCTGTAATCTTTTAGCTTATTTTTAAGAAAAATGGACTGTTTGAATGATCTCCATAATGTTCAAACATGTCACCAGCTGGAGTCCCAGAAAAGGGGAACTAGCTTGGCATCCCTTTGAACTTTGAGAGGCCATTTGTAAATAAATTCATGTAGGTGATTCAGTTTAATGCCAAACACATAAAAGCAAAATTAAAATCTAAGCACGCAAATGAATCATAAAATAAAGTATGTACTTACCAAGAAGAATGATAAGCCTTCTTTAACAAGAGGGGGCAAAATCCCTCCTAAACAGGAGATCTCATAACCAGAAGGGGAAAAGACCTCTCCTAACAAATTCCCAATTAAAACCAAACTCGGCCAAAAGAAAAAATGGCAGTTTGATCTGAAAGAGATTCACTGGGGGGAAAAGAAGTGATCCACAGAAGTGAGGTGCTCAAGGGGCCCGAGTGTACATACCTCACACTGCAGTTTTGGGCACCATGATCTCTCCAAGGTGGGCTTGCAATCCTACTTCTGACACCAAGTATGTCAAAGTCAAAATGAAACATAGAGTCGAATCTCCAATTACGTGTTTTATTTAGTAATCACGGAACAGCAATTCAAGGCATA
>RJWJ010017194.1:0-33337 GCA_004363605.1 Indri indri
GCTCCAGAACTAGCCCTGAGCAAGACTTTGTGGCAGGTGAAGGCACCACTTAGCTGGATGTCACATGAATGTGTGAGGTGGCTAAGAACTGGGCTCTGATGCCAGACAGAACTGGTTTGACTTCCAGCTCCACCACTCACTAGCTGGGTGTCTGTGGGTGAATTATTTCACCCTTTTTAGTCTTGAATTCTTTGTCTGCCAGATAAAAATGATAATAGCTGAGGGTGATAATGAAACCTGCTTTGCAGGGTTACTATGAGGAACAAATGAAGGAAGGCATGAGATGGACCCAATGCGAATTTGGGAACATCGTAGGCATTTGTTCCATGTTAACGGGCACTGCAGTGTCTACCCACCACCCCCGCCATGGCACTCATGATGTTCACAACTCCCAAACTGGTCAGGATTCTCACCAAAGCTCCCTGTCTGAGGCCAGCCTCCTTCCCAGCCCTCGTAGCCCACTCCTCTCGGCATCCTGCAAGCTCTTGGTTCCCGCAGTCAACCGCACCCCTCATTCCCTGTTTGCCCCGAGCTCCTGGCAGGTGAACAGGAACAATGCTCATTTGTTAATTCATTCATTCGGCAAGAGCGTGCTGAGAACCTCCTCCAGCCAAACCCTGGGCTGGAACTTGGGGTCACCGAGGCAAATCAGTCTCATTTTCCCAAGCCTGAGGAGCTCCCTCAAGTGGGTAACAAACCCAAATGGCCCCACTCCACAGCCAGCTGAGAAAGGGCAACTCGGGAGGGACAGGCAGTGCTTTGGGAGCACAGGACGTGATTCCTTCCGAAGAGGTCACATTTAACTAGAACTCTGCCGGTAGGAGACGCTGAGGAGGAGCTTCCCAAATGAAGGGAAGGGTAAGGAAAAGGACTAAGGCAAACAGAGGCATGGAAGTGGGAAACTCTGGGGATCGAGAGATGAAAGGTTTTAGCAACCCAGAGCCTAAGGTGCTTAGGAGGAGGCCACCACGCAGAACTTGGTAATCAGAGATAAGGTTGGACAGGTGAGCTGAAGTCAGGCTTTGCAGAGCACCGGATTCTGGGCTCAGGACTTCTGTGTGCTGCCGGAGTCCACCGAAGGCGTTTGAGCCAGGGCGTGCGGTAATGAGGGCAGCTCCTCAGGTCAACAAGGAGAACAAGGAGGAAGGAAGGGTTGTGGCAGGTGGGGAGGACCGGAAGCCTTCTGAAGACCAGTGAGCAACATGATCTTCATTATTTGTTTACTAATTTATGCAAGACATGGTTATTGAGCTCCTGTGTTGGGCAGCAGCTATATCTATGAATGGGACTCTCAAGCCCTCCTGGCCCTCTGTTTCTTCATCTGCAAAAGAAGGATGTCGACATTCAGGGACAGAGACTATGTTGTCTGGAGCCAAGTCTTGGGCATGGCTGGCTCCTGCTGCTTTCTGGAGTTTTCGGTAGCCTTCAGAGTGTAGGACCCTAGCCTGCCCAACCAACCAACTCTTCTGGACTTGAGAACTTAGACTGTCTCCTCAACCTTTCCCAAGTGCCACTGGACTGTCCTGTCCCAAGGATGGGGCAGACATTTCCTTATCATCTAGACCCACCTAGTAGCTGCTCACTCAGATATTGAATGCCACTGAATGTCAGCATCCTCTGACAGGGCATATTCTCCAAGCGGATGAGGAATCACAGGTGCAAAAAGGGGATTTTCATCTATTGAACCTTTACTTCATGCACAGATAGTGTGTCTGGGGTCTTTATTGACCTCCACTTAACCCTCCAAGAACCCTAGGAAATATGTGCTTGTGTCCTCACATTCCCAGTGACCAGGCTGAGGGCCAGAGAGCAAGGCATTAGCCTGAAGTCACAAAGCAAGGACTCAGCAGAGTCGGGACCAAACCCCGATGGGGCTGACTCCACAGCCAGTGTTCTTTCAGCTACACCCCACCTCGGAACCATACCAGCCACCACCCATGCCCAGTACCTCTCCCTCTATGGCTTTGGGGTGGCCCTCACACATCTCAGGGTCCCCAGCATCATGGATCTCCCCACCTCCAGGAAAATAGGGCTGCCGTAGCAACAAGATCCAGGGAAGAAACACCACTTTAATGCATCTCGTCTGTCACCCACCCCAACAGGAAAACCAAACAATTAAACATGCTCTCTGTGCCCTCTCAAACTCTGGTGGAGAACAACAATTAAAACTTATCATTGCAGGAGTTGCCCTAGAGACAAATGAAAGGAAATTGAATGTGGGAACAGGGGGAGAGAGGGATTTCCATGGGGGATCTGGGTAACTTCGGGACTGTTCAGAGAGACGATCACTTTGCAGCAGCCTTAGCTGGCAGGCTTCTGGTGGAAACGCTCAAGAGCAAGCCCCTGAAATTTCTGGAGTGGTTTTTTTCAGTGAAAAACAGCTTTTCTCAAGATGAATGTAAGTCTACGTGTTGTACATATAAACATTTATATATGCATGTGTGTATACATACACATTTCCTTATAAAAAGGCTTTCTAACTTAAAAAATAAAAGATGCTCATTAAAGAAAATCTTGAGGGTAAAAAAAAGCAGGAAGAGGAGAGGAATCTCCTGTGGTCCTACCCACTCCCATCTTTCTCTTGCCCAGTAAACGGGTCCTCTTGGAAATAGAGTTGTGGATAATATCTGATTCCCTCCCTTCCATTTCTCTTTACACAGACTCAAAACCATGATTCAGACGGGGAAGGAGGAGTTTATTTGGCACCTGCATGTGCCAGGCAGGTGCTCCCTGCTTTGCCTTTGCTGCCTCACTGATTCTTGCAGTGATGCTGGGAGGTTGGTGTCATCTCTGTTTTAGGGTTGAAAAACCTGAAGCTCAGAGTAGTTCAAAAACATGCCCAAGTCACACAGCTTCCAAGTGGTGGAGCTTATATCCCCGCTGGGCTCTAACGGACTCCAAGGTGTCTATTACGCTCAGACCTCAGAGGGAACAGAGTGCAAAAAGATGTAAGACTCGACTCTTATTCTCCATTGTGCAACAGGGATAGTCATCTGTACATGGCATTGACTAGAAGCCCAGAAAAAATGCTGCCACTGGAAGAAGTTTAACCAAAGTCATTTGCAAATTCATAGAAGGAGCATATTACTTTCATCTGGAGAGAGGAAAAGGGAGATTAGATTAATGGAAGAGGTGACATCTGAGCTGGTCCTAGAAAGGGGGTGGGATTTGAAAGGGCATTTTGGGGGAGGTGGAGGGCATTCTAGGCAGAAGTAACAGCCTGGAGAAAGAAAAAGAGAACACTCAAGAGCCACAGACAGGAGACAGATTTATTTGGCTGGAACTTGGGGATGTGTGGGTGGAAGACACAGAAAAGGAACCTGGAAATGAGGTAAAGACAGGCATTGGAGGGCCTTGAATGCTCAGTGAAGGGTTTGCATTTCTGTTATTGTGCAAGGAATCGTAAGCTCTGAGTGATAGTTTAAGGGAATCACTGTTGGAGCACCTTAAAGGCTGAATTAATGGAGTGGGGGAAGCTTTCCATGGTAGAAAACCAGGTAGGTTACAGTTATTGCCACAGAACAAAGGGCTGTGAGAGTCAAACGGCAACAGGAGAGAGTACCGGAATCCAAAATATATCAAAGATAAAAATGATAAGATTCATATTGGAGAGATTTCTGACTTGAGTTACTGAGTAGATGGTGGGGCCATCAACTGGGAGAGGGAGCCCAGGAAGAGAGAAGTAGGCTTGGGGGACAACACAATGAAATCAACTTTTGTCCAGTTGAGTTCAAGGTGACTGTGAAGCATATAGGTAGAATATCCAGCTGACAGGTGAATGCATATGTCCAACGCTGGAGATGCTGGTCTAGCTCTTTCCAACACATCCCATCACAGATCCAGTGGAGACCTTGGAGATCATCCATTCCAGCCTTATCACCCCTGCAGAAGACCTAACAGCACCTTAGCCTCAATTCGTCGACCTCTCAACACCCATCCCCAGGTCCACTTCCTTTATTTCTCATTCCTGGGACATTCCTCCTTCTGAAGTCACAACTTCCAGTATTCTCCACTGTGACCTAAGCATTCCATCTTCTCAAGCCTTCGTTCCAAGTTGGCCTCATCAGCCCTCTTGCCCCCTCGACCTCTCCATTTTCTCCCAGGGTTTGGGGTGCCTCATGCCCATTTTCCATCCCTACACAGGCTTTACTCAATAGTGGACCCTCTAAGCCATTCTTTCACCAATACTTTATCCCCTTGGGCCTCTGTCCCTGCACTGCATTCACCTGGTAAAACTCCATCACTCCATCAATGAAAAATCCTACCTTCTTCTCTGTTCCTGTGCTGGATTGCTGAGCAGGAGAAAAATCAAGCAACTGCGATCAAGTCTACTAAAAATTCACGGTCTTTCCTCACTTGGGCCCCCACTCCATTGTCAAGACCTTGTACTTTTCCGCTTTCAGCTCGCTTTCTGATTCCATTTTGTTCTTCTTGCTCCATAAATTGTCCTCCTTTTCCCCCTGCATCTTTAGTCTTTTTAATTAGCTCCATGCTCAAATCTCTCTCACTTCAACTGTCATCTAATCTCTCATATTTTTCTCTTCCCAACTTGTCAAACGACTTGTTGTTAATGCCATTGACTGACTTCCATTCACTTCTCCAAAACTGTCTTTTATCCCCACCACCCTTCTAGAACTGCTCTCAGGAAGGGCATTAGGGAGCTTCCAAGAACCCATGGCAACATGCTTCTTCCATGCTTCATTTCACTATGCCTGTCTCTTAGATTTAACTCTACAAATAACTGGATTTTCCTTGAGTCTCCTATTCCCATGGCATGACAGCTTCTGGTTTATCTCACACCACTTTCATTCTTTCCCAAGATTCTCCATGAGTTCCTCCTCCTCTTTCCATCCCTTAAATGTTATTCCTTAACATTCTATTCTCAGATCATGACTCTTTTAACTTTACACATACCCTTGCCTGGGGGCTTTTACTTAGTGCCATCGTTGAAATTACCAACTAAATATTGACAACTCCAAAGACTATCTCATTAAGCTGAACCTCTTCCATGAGCCAGACTTAAATCTATTTGCACGCCTGATCCCTCCACCTAGGCACACCACTGGCTCCTCAAATTCAACATGTCAAAGTGCTCTCTCTCTTACTTGGTGGCATGACCATCTATCTGATTTAATCTGGAAGCTGTCCTTGACTCTTTCTTCCCTTACCTATCAGATCCAACAGATCTCCAGGTTCTGATGATTTTACCACCTAAATATCTCTGAAACCATTTACTTCCTCAATACCTCCCAGTGTTTTATATATCCTTAGCATCTCTGCTTTGAATTTCTGCAACCCTCTCCTCACTAGTCTCCTACATACAGTCTTATTTCCTTCAAATCCAAAAATATCTTTAGCTATTAAAGATAAATCCTACAGAATCACTCTCCTCTTTAAAACCTTTCAAAGACCCTGGATTGCCCAGAAGCAGTGTATACCAAAGAGGTTTTTAAATACTGGCTTTTTAGAATGTTAAAAATTGTTACCAAGTCAATAAATTAAGTAGTTTTCTTCATTATAGAACTTCTCAGTCCCTAATGGGCTTCTGTTTATTGGGAATCTCTAAGATATTACCTGAACACATTGAGCCTCAGGACTTTTTCCTAAGGAGCATTTTCCTGGATTGCTTTTCTAAGAAACATGTTTCAGAACTACATGATAAAGTCAGAGCTCCAGAGCCCAGCATCTAAGGACCACAAGATGTCTACCAAACTGATCCCTCCAGTCTGACTTTGACCACTGCCCACATCACTATTGCGCTGTGGAAATGGCAGACATAGGGACATCCCTACCTTCCCCATCCCATCTGCCATCCCCTTGTTGCTCATGCTGTGCCCTCTCTGTGGACTGTTTTTCCAATCCTTCTTCACTTGACTAATTCCTGATAATTCTTCCTGTCTCAGCGTAGTTGTTACCTCCTCCGGGAAGCCTAGAGATCATGGAATGTACACGGAGGGGTAGTTAGATTTGCAGAGTACACACTCACCCAAGCAGCTAAAGGAGAGTTGGGACCAACTCATACCCGGGCAATCACAGTGGGGCCAAGAAAGGGTCTGGTGAGTTGCCAAGACCACTCTGGTCCCACCTAGGTTTGCTTAGCCCTGGAGGAGAGGAGCTGGAGGAAAAGCTAATTCTCTTAGACTGGATACGCCAACAGAGAGAGCCCAGAAGAATCCAAGACTTCTTTGTTCAGTCCCTCTTCCTGTTCCTCCAATCCAATTAAGTTCCTCTTCCTCTTTCCAGGAGCCATAAATTGATGGACATGAAATAAAGGGTAAAACCTCTTTCCAACATTTCCAGAAGGACTTAGAAGTTCCTATTTTATAGACCAAAGTAGAAAATGTGATCAAGAGAGAAAGTGATTTCTCCTTTGCAGGAAACATCACTCAAGCTTCATTCTGTCAGGGAAACAGGCCATGCGTGCATCAGAGGGTTAAAAAGAAGCTGGGGCCCTGCTAATCTAATTCCAGCAGTTGGTGCCTCCTGAAATTCTCCCTGTGGCCCTGAGAAGAGAGACACAACAGAGCCTAGAAACAGAAAGTTAACAGGGGTCCAAATGGCCTCCGTTCCTGGCTGTTCAGAGGACTGGAAGTCAAAAGTCTGTCTCAATGAGCTTTACCATTGTTTGAGTCACGGAAGTCACTGTCGCCCCCTGTTTCTCATTTCCTCTGAAATCTCTCTGGTTATTCTAGTTAAGAAGGCACCTAGACCTACATTCAGCTTCTATTTCTCTTCCCAAATGTGTTCTGGTCGCCCCCATGTCACACGGTCGTCTGCTCTCTGAGGACTGCTTCCTCCTTCCAACTGCTGGCTTCATTGCCATCTTGCCTCTACTCATTCCCTCTGTTTCCCATCAGTCTGATTAGTCTCTGTCTCCCTAACCTCGGACTGCCCACAACCAAATGCAAAATGTCGTGAAGTTGTTTCTTCACTGAGTGCATCAGCAACCCGTCTCCCTGGCAAAATGCATTGTCTGTCCTACAGCCTGGACACAGTTTCCGGTTGTCACGCCTCATTATGATCAAGGTTGAGACACAGCATGGTGCCCTGGAAGCGGCAGGCTTGGGTTTCCATGCAACTCTGCCAATAAAGAGCTGCTGTATTTAAGTTTAAGGCCCTTAACTTGTCCGGGCCTCAATTTCCCCATTCGTGAAGTGGAGATAATAATACACAAGGCACAAAATTTGTGATAATCAGATGAAAGGACCTCACATACCAAAAAGCCCGTAAATACGTTGGTTTAATGGAGAAGCTGGGGCTTTTCAGGCCTTCCCGGAAAGGTCTCCTCCTCTCAGTTGGGTTGTTGAGAGGGTTAAATGTGGAAATGAATGCAATGCCCACAGCTCAATCCCAGGCTGACGGGAGCCCCCTCCAGCCCTCACTCTCCCATCATCCACGTGTACCATTGTCCTGCCACTCTGCTCCTGGGGGACCTTCAGAAACATGTGGGTGACACTTCAGCTTCCCTTTGAGCTGGATCCACAACCTCCATGCCCTCTATTTACTTTGCGATGTTGCCAGCTTACTGAGCTCTAATTGAATGTCTCATTAAAAATTGCCAAACTGATAAATACTAATTACTCTGGGAAAAAACAAAAAGAGCATCCTTTCAAGAATGGCACACTCAGACACATCCAAGGCAATAGACGTGGGTGTGAGCACGTAGCGAGGGCTTATCTTCTCTCCAGAATTAGTGAACTCTTTCCAGATTTTAATTACATTTCTCAAAAATGAAAACAAGACCTATTCCCGTGAGGGATTCATCCCCATTTTATGGAGAACAGAAGCAGCTGCGTTGAATAGCAGGCAAACAAAACAGGCTCACATGTCGTGGGCAGGACAGCTGCACGTGTCATCCTTACCACATGCATGAGAACAAGGGCCCCCAGGGTTCTCCCCACCCCAGGGTATCCTTCCTAAGGGAGGAAGAGAGATATATGTGTTCTGAGAAACCCTCCCCGCCCCAACCCCCAGCTCACCACGACAGGGGATCTAACAGCCCCAAATTTCCACCTAACTTTTCATTTTAAACAGCAGCTTGTAAGAGCAGAAACAACATGGGGATTGTTTGGACTCAGTTCATCCATAGTATGAATGTTTTGAGGCCTGAGTCCTTGTTGGGAAAGTCATGTACCCTTTGTCTCAGTTTTCTCATCTATGAAGTGGAGCTGATGCTTTTCATTCTATCTACTTTCCAAGGTTGTTGTTGAACCGAAAACAGAGAAGAGACACCAGATATCTAGTCATGTTGCTGAAACCCCTCGACGAGCTTTATTTTCAAGGTAAGAGAGTTACACTGAGCAATGCTTTCTTCTCTCGGAGTTAGGGTTGTGGGTGCAGAGAAGCCAGGCACTTCCCCTCCAGCAGCCATGGTGGCCAGGGAGGAAGGATAATGGCTTTTCCACCTCATGGCTCTGGTGAGTTCTACGACCAAGGTCTCTCTGCTGACCTAGGCACTCTCAGAGAGACTCCCCTTTTGAGATTCCATCAGAACAGACTGTTGCAGACGCCACCTGATGTGACATGTTGCATCAAACAATCTCGCTGAATCTTCCCTTTGAGGCAGCCTGAACCACTCACCCCATCCCTCCCACCTGACCTTTTGCTCGCCGTGAGGGTGGAGGGATGGCGACAGCTCAGATGGAGTTCACAGCCACGTTTTCCTTGAACATAACTGAGGTGCAAACAAACACCTGCCAGAAACGATAGCACCTGGTGATCCATGCTGTTTCTCAGGGAGAGTGCAAGAGAGAACCAGGAAACATGGACTTTACTTCCACACTCTTCCTCAGGAACTCTCCAAGTCAGTAGTTCTAGACCTTGGTCATAGAACTCACCAGAGCCATGAGGTGGAAAAGCCATCATCCTTCCTCCCTGGCCACCACAGCCGCTAGAGGGGCACTGCCTGGCTTCTCTGCACCCACCACCCTAACTCCAAAGTGATTTTGCTCCCCAGCGGGCATTTGGCAATGTCTAGAGAGGTTTTAGATTGTCACAACTGGGTGGGGGGCGGGGGCTGCTACTGGCATCCAGTGGGCAGAGGCCAGTGATGGGGCTGAACATCCTACAACATGCAGGACAGCCCCCACAACAAAGAAAGATCCCGCCCAAAGTGTGAGCAGGGCTGAGGTTGAGGAACGCTAGTCTAGGTATTTCAGGGCTTCTTTGAACACTTAGCAGTTGCTGTCACCCCCACTAGCCTTCACCTGTCTTTCCTTAATGGCAAATGGCTCTAGAGTTCCTGACCAATCACAATTACCTCCATGAACCCAATAATGAGAGTCACTGCCAAATAAAAGGTCCTCTCTTTTGAACAGAACCATGGGGTTTGCCATCCTATTTTAGAGCAAGGTTCATGGGACTCACATTAACATTACACACAGGCTAGTTTAATCCATCTCTCTGCCACCCCATGAGTGACAGTGCTGAGATTCACTTTGACTTTCAGGATGGGTAGGTTTCTAAGTGATGAGGATCTTTCACTTTCAAAGAGTTCTTTCTTTTCCAAAATAAAACTTTTCACGTACACAACTAAGCATTACATTTGCAAATCACAATGCTAGTTCAAAATTACATAAATATGAGTGAGATCCAACTCAAGCCCTCATTTATGCACTCGCTGATCTGCCAACAGAAACATGCTGAGCTTCTTTTGCGCCAAGACCTGGTGGTCCCACGTGGGATTGCAAATGGGAGGTGGCCTCAGCCCTCCAGGAGCACACACTCTGAAGAGAGTAGATTCCTGTGGAGAAGCAATTGCAGGAATTGGGATGGACATGGAGCGGAGGCCTGGGGCGGAGACTGACCAGCTGTCCTCCACACCTGCTCCCCTCCTCTGCACACACAGCTACTCTAGTTCCCAGCCTCCTCTTCTCTGCCTTCTGGACACTAGACTGTGAGTCAGAAGTGACGAGAGCCACTCACAGCCTAGCCCATGGGGGCCTTCCATGCTTGGCTCCTGGCCTTTTCCATCTCCTGCCCAGATACAGAGGACCCAACAGAGGACTCTGAGACCCAGTGGGATGGCCTTGGGAAAGACCAACTCTAAGTAAAAATACCCACTGTATAGTCAGGATTCCCCAGAGAAACAAAATCGAGAGGATAAATATTTGTTTATTATAGAGGCTAAGAAGTCTCACAATCTGCTATTGCACACTGGAGAACCAGGAAAGCCTATGGTATAATTCAGTCCCAGTCAGAGGGCCTGAGAACCAGGGGAACCCACAGTGTAAGCTGCAATTAAAACCCAGAGGCGCAGAACTGGGGAGGTCAACGCTCTAAGTCCTGATCTGTCTGAGGGCCTGAGACCAAGGAGTGCTGAAGTCCAAGGGCAGGAGAAGATGGACGTCCCAGCTCACAGAGAGTGACTCTGCCCTTCCTCTGCCTTTTTGTTCTATTTGGGCCCTGACAAATCGGGTGGGGCCCACCCACATTGATGAAGGTGATTTTCCTTATTCTGTCTACAGATTCAAATGCTAATCTCTCCAAAAACACCCTCACAGACACCCAGAAATAATGTTTTACCAGCTATCTGGGCATCCCTTAGCCCAGTCAAGTAAACCATAAAATCAACCATCACACCCACATTGGACTGAGACATCCATTAGCACTGTGTTAAGCTACTGAAACTTGGGGCCTTATTTGCTATGCAGCTAGTGTTACCTATGTGGACTAACATAAGATTTGCGCCCAGCCATCATTGTGTGGAGCTGATTCTCCTTTGTGTCCCCATTAGACCTTATGAAGACCTTTATCTCAACACATGGGAGGTTTTGCTGCACTAAAATATTAATATTTATCTCTTTGTATCCCTACAGGGGTTGCCACAGACTTTCTTGACAGGAGGGGATTAGCAATGGCAATCGGACTGGGAGGGATGCCAGGAGATCTGTCTTGATCTGTCTGTGCCCAGCAGAAGTACTGCCGCACTCCCAGTATAAAAATAAAATCATTTCTAAAGAAGCTTTTAGACACATTGCATAAGGAGAAAATGCCAATTGCTCCATTTCAAAGAAAGGGTAAGGAGTTTCCCTACCAGACTACTGAACAACTGGGTTTGAATCTAGGCTTTGCCATTTATTATTTGTGATATTAGATAAGTTACTTAATCATGCTCAGCCTGCTTCTCCATCTATAAAATGGAGCTAATAAGAGCATCTACCTCACAGAGTCAGGATTAAATGAGATGATGCATGAAAAACACTTACCCTAGGTCCCGATACCCAAAGTTAGGCATCATGATTATCTCCAAATCTCCAGCATCTAGCACGGTGTCTAAAAGCATAGTGTTTGTTGAGAGAATGAATAACTTAATGAAAAAATTACCCAAGCCAGAGGAACACGAGGAGAAAGATGATGCTCATCCAATGCTGATTCAGCTATCGTAATTAATTTCAGAGATACATTTTGTTGGCATCTTTTCTGCAAGGATTCTCCCCTAGATTTAATTAGGAAGGCAAAGTCAACATTCTACCTGGTAATTCTCCTTCTTTATTCTCCTCTTAAAAAAATAAAAAGCCGCTATGCTATTTTGTTTAGCGCAGCAGAAGGTATTACGCAGGGCCCTCACCGTAGCGGTGCACGCCGCACTGAAGAGTCAGCCAGCTGCGCTACCCACCTTTGGAAAGAGACCAGGAGACAGACAGCCCTAGGGAGCTAAGGCTCTTCCGTGCTTTTAACCTCTAGGCATGCTGGAGGTTGAAAGCACAGCTCTGGAGCTAGACTGCTTGGGCCTGTCCTGCTCACCTGTGGGACTTTGGACATGTCACTTACCTCTGCATGACTCAGTTTCCTCCTCTATAAAGTGGGGACATTAATGGTCCCTATTTCACAGGGCTGCTGAGAGGATGACATGGAGCCTGGCACGGCACCCTGTTAGTACTATGCACACGTGCGCACGCACACACATGCACACACAAACTATCGTAGCTACTGTTCCTTAGCCATCTCTGCTGGGTCTGGCACTGATCTCAGCACTTCAGGGAATACGAAGGCAGTGGGGGCTCAGTCTCTGATCGCAAGCAGCTCCCACTGAGTTACAGGACTCAGACAGACGTCAAAGGACTCTAATGTCAGACTGCGTGAGGCGGGGCCCAGGCAGGCTCACATTGTGCGCTGTGGCCAAAGGTGGGCGGTGAGCTTGTCGGTAGGGAGCCAGGACCAAGAGCTCATGGTCATGGGTTCCGTGGACAGCTGGGCAGAGGGGAGTCCCAGGAGGAGGGTGGGCGGTGGCAAGTGTGGGGGCCAGAGGAAGAGCTGAGAGCAGACTGCAGGGAGTGTGGCTCACAAGACTGATGCCAGAGCCTCTGCGGAGGGCAGGTTTTGCAGCGGGAAGTGCTCCAAGCCGGGTTCCGTGAGTCTCCCACCACGGCAGCCTTGCCTCCCTCACAGTTCACAGATTGTCTATTTGATCCCGCAACAGCCTCGGGCAAGGCTGAGTGACCAGCTCCTGTTTCAACCACGATTACTCGGTGCCCCCGTGTGCGAGGCCTCACCCCCAGCACTGGGCCTAAACTCCCCTAATCCTCTCGACTGCCCCATCACCATCTTCTACTTAAGGATGAGGAGTCCAAGCAGAGAAGGTTAGGCGCTTGCGCAAGGTCACTCAGCTGGTGCGGGATTCAAACCCACGCACAGCTGCCTCTGCAGTCCGCACCACTAACCAATGAGCCGGCGAGAGAACTGGGCTCAGAGCTGGGACGTGAGTCCTCAAGGGTTGTGCAGTGAGTGGAAAAGACAGAACTCACACCCAGGTCCTCAGCGGCCTGGCCAGTGGCCTCCTCACCACAGCCTTGTCACCCCGGCTCTCTGGGTGATACCGCGGGCTGGTCTAGCTCATGTTCTTGCCCCAGGTCTGGCCCATCTGCCCTGGGGCAGGTTCTCTGTTCACCAGGAAACCCCCTTTTGACTCAAACACCTTCTGCTCTCCTAAGTGTGGCTGTTGTGACAAGCTTGGTGGCCCACGGCTTTGTGACTGCCTCTCTGGGAGCAAGGCCCAGGAGACGTGGTCTAAAGGAGAACAAACATTTCCTCCCACGTCCAGAATCGGGTGGAGATCGCAGCGGGCATTGCTACAAGTAGCACTTGCTTTCAGCTTTGAGTAATCCATTTTTTTTTTCTATAGCCTAAAATAAATCTTTACAGACAGAGGAAATTACTGCAGGTAAAATCGAGTCTGTTTAGTGGTGCCGGACTCACTTGAGGACGGCGCTGGAATGCCAATGGGCCTGTGCCGTGCTGGTCATCCCTGTCCCACAGCAGGACACTCCTCACAGGGCAGGGTGGGCAAGGGTGCAGTGCTAGCCCTCAGCTGCCCAGGGTCCTGCAATGGCCCACTCACTGCTGATCCTCTGGGTGACCCGCAGACACTTCACCTTTCTGTGCCTCTGTCTCCTCTTCAGTAAAATGAAGATGATAATAATGACTCCTGCCTTGTATTAGCAGAAGTAATGAAACCACATTTGCAAATGCCTTTGCAAAGCCAGCACTGAACATGTACATAATAATACCAAGCGGAATCCTAACTGCCAAGCCATGGCTGATCTGCCCTCTCTCACCCGTCAGATCCAGCATCTTCCTTCCATAATTCCAAAGGGTTTTAAATGTTCACATCTTCGCTGTGCCACTTACTAGCTTATGACTTTGGATCACGTGTCACCATTTCTTCATCTGTGAAGATAACAGTCCCTCCTCCTAGTGTTGCTGTGAGAATTAAACGAGTGAATAGAAAAACACAGACTCAAGCCAGTGCTTGGCACAAAGTCAATAGATATTCACAGCAATTAGCAGTAGCAGCACGCTCACCGCCTTGCCATGTAATTTGTCTGTTTACGTGTCCTCCCTACAAGACTGTGGGCTCTGCAAGGGCAAGCATCATGTCTTTCAACACATTTGCCTTAGAACTGGGTGTTGGCTGCCTCTTCCGCACCTCTCTAAGATGGAACCCAATGCTCCTGCCCATTGCCTCGCCTCTTTCCAGCCCCTTCTGCAAGGGCCAGTGCTGCCAAGCTTCAGCTGGCTTTGTGCAGGTGCTGTGTGGCAGTTCCTTGTCTCAGGTTCCAGCTGTGTGTCTCTTATGCCCTCTCCGAGAGCTCCTCTCATGGGTGTCACACCCTGGGCCCTCAGACTCGCACAACCAGAGGTGTGGGGAGTTAACACTCTATGGGCAGCTCTTGACCAGCAGGGGGATAGGAGCTGATGCCCACTCCCTCCACACTTTCTTCACTGGGGGGACAGTCCTGAGATACATTTCATAAAGTGATACACAAGGTCTGTGGGGTTGAGCAGCTAGTTACTCACAGTCGTGGCCAAGTTAATAATGCTTCCTTGCACTGGGTCTCCCCTTCCCATTTCACTTCCCCCCCACCCTGAGTCCTGACTCCTGGCATTACCTGCTCAAATAAGCAACCCCACCATGAGCCTTTCTCTCAGTGTCCATTGCTAGGGGGCCCAGGCTAAGACACCTGCTCCTCTTCCCATACTCCCTCTTGCAGTAAATAACATCCCTAGCTACACTGTTTCCAGGAAAGAATCTGGGGAGAGAGTCTGTACTCCTCCTTCCCCTTCCTTATTGCCCCACCTCCATCCCCCCCCCCCCCCACACACACACACTTAGATGATTCTTTCCTGTTGATTCTTCTTTACTTCCTGTTGATTCTACCTGACTTCCAGGTGATTCTACCTTACTTCCTATTGATTCTACTTTACTTCCCGTTGATTTTTCTTTACTTCCTGTTGATTCTACCTTACTTCCTGTTGATTCTACTTTACTTCCTGTTAATTCTTCTTTACTTCCTGTTGCCTCTACTTCCTTAATAGCTTTTTCAACAGCTCGTTTCTTACATCTCAGCTGCCACTGCCTTTGTATGGACCACCATGCTCCCCCTCTCAGCACACAGCAACCATCTCCACAGTCCTCCACTTCCTGCACTCTGCCAGGCCAGACCTCAGAGAGTCTTGTATTACAGCTTGCTCTGGAGCTGGCACTTCATCCTGAGGGCAGTGACCTATTCAGATTCACGATGTAGAAGACCTCACTCTGGTAGCAGGGGTGATAAAGACAGTCTAGATGCAGAGAAATGAGTTATCATAAGTAATTTTGCCCAATTTAGCCTAATGTTAAGCTACCATAAGGAGAGCTGGAAAGAAATGGTAAAATCCCAAGAAGCAGCGAAGCTGGCAATAGAAGTTTTGAGTTCACTCTCCATCTCGTTTCCTGGGATTCCTGCAACTCATGACACTGTACCTCCAGGATTTCAGCAGGAGGGAGCAACCTTGCAGAGTCTGACGAACCAAGCACATTTGGCGTGGGGGACTTGCAAACCCACTGTGAGCCAGCTTCTTGTCCTAAAATAAAAGTGCTGCTTCATCTCCAGGCAGGGCTCGGTGCAGCTAAAGGGAATTAAGCAATAAACTGCATAACGAGCATAGACCCACTCCAGTCCCCTCTGTGCATCACCCCAGCACTGATGCCCTCAGCCTTTGTGCTGATGAACAGTGTTCCAAACTGGGGACAGGAAGCCTGGAGTCTGCTCTTTATATATTTATTGTTATCACCCACAGGTACATGGAGGGGAGGAGGTCCAGGAAAAGCTTAACTGTGGTTAAACCCAAATTATAATACGTGTTTATTTAGGGACTAATAAAACCATCTAGGGCTCTTTTTTTTTAAACTAACATTTTGATGCCGACTATCACATTTAACTCTCACAACCCTCTGAAGGGGCATTATCTTTCATTTTACAGATGAAGACACAGAGGCTCCGAGAAGCAAGTGACTTTAATAGGATCACAGAGGAAGGTCTGTGTCTCCCCACAGCTACTACATCACACCGAAATTCCTTTTTAATTTTTTTCTTCAAAAATTACACAGGGCTTGACAGAAAGATCTCCCTACGTGGGAAGAATTGGCTATAATCATCGACCCACTTTTCAAAGGTTACTTTTTATCTGGAGCCAAAGGACTTCTTCCCTTTCATCCAAAGCCTGGCTGTCTTTTGAGGCTGCTCAAGTGCTACTTTACCCAGGAAAACCCTGAGCCCACTCCAGGCCACACCAGCCACCCCTACCTCCAAACTTTCATAGCACCTAAGCTTGTGCCAACTCTTTGCTTTGTAATTGTCAGCATTTTGTATAATTTCTCTTTATTATGTAACACTTAATGGTCATTTAATTTTAATAATAAAAATCTTTTAAACGAATACTAGTCACACAGCAGAGCACAAGTATTTTGAGTATACAGCATGTGGGATGTTCACAAATGGAATACACCTATGCAACCAGCACCTGGCTCAAGGAAGGGGAACATAATCAGCTCCTCACCACCCCATTCTACTTTCTGCCTCCGTCCAGTGACTGCCCCTCCCCACTGAAAGTAATCACTCTCCTAACTTCTAAGAGTATTTGTACTTTCTGTAATTGGAATCATAAATGGAGTCATACAGTATATATTCCTTGGCGTCTTTTGCTTTTGCCCCCAGAAGGTCCGTGAGGTTCATCCATGGCTGATGTCTTTCCATCAGCCTTATGTTTGTGAGAGCTATCTGTTTTATTGAGCATAGCTGTAGTTTGTTCATTCTCATCACTGAATCGTTTTCCAATGTGTGAATATGCCACAAGGAAATAAATACCATTCAATCACTGATGGGCTTTGGGCAGTTTCCCAATTGAGGCTGTTTTGAACAGCATCACAATGAATATTCTAGCACATGTCTTCTGGTGTACACAGTTCTGTTGGGTACACATGGTAGTTCTCTCTTATCCACAGGGATTTTTTCCAAAGTCCGCAGTGGATGCCTGAAACTTCAGATAGTACTAAGCTGGTTGCTGTCAGTCAGAACACATTTCTGTTCATGTCTTCCCATCACAAATTTAATGCCTTTTCCATCTTAACTCAGCACTTATCACACACTATGGAAATAACTTTTGCAGTGTGAGGTCCAACAGCAAAACTAGCATGAATTTCTTTTTCCTTTTTCACAATTTCACAGATAGATAATTCATTCTTACCACAGATCTTGGCAACCTCAGCATACAACTTTTTTAATTTCCTTATGAGGTCAAGAACTTTCACCTTTTCACATAAAAGAAGCACTTTATGGCTTCTCTTTGGCATGTCCAAATTATAAGTATCACTACCCTTGCGCTCTGGGGCCTTTTTAGGATCTTATTTATATCTTTTTTATTTTCCCCTTTTATTCTTTAAATTTGTCTCAGTTTGTATCTCTAGTTTTTTTTTTTTTTATTTTAAAATATTAAGGGATACAAAAATTTTTGCTACCTGGATACCTTTTATAATGCCCTAGTCAGGACTTTTTGTGTGTCCATCACCCGAACAGTGTTCAGTGTACCTGATAGGTAGGTTTTCACCCCTCCCTTCTTTGCCCCTCCCCTCTTCTTGATTGCTAATGACCTTTACATTTTTTTGTGCCTATGTGTGCCCATCGATTAGTTCCCAGTTGTTAGACAGTGCATGTGGTGTTTGTTTTTCCATTCCTGAGATATTCTACTTACGATAATAGTCTCCAGTTCCATCCAAGTTACTGCAAAAGACATTATTTCATTCCTTTTTATGGCTGAGTAGTACTCCGTGGGGCACATGCATGTGCGCGTGATTGTGTGTGTGAGTGTGTGTGTGTGTGTGTGTGTGTGTGTATAACATTTTGTCAATCCACTCATGAATTGATGGGCACTTAGGTTAATTCCATGTCTTTGCAATTGTGAATTCAGCTGCAACAAATATTTGAGTGCAGATGTCTTTTTGAAAAAATGACTTCTTTTCCTTTGGGTAGATACCCAGTAGTGGGATTGCTGGGTCCAATGGTAAGTCTACATTTATTTCTTTGAGGAATCTCCATACTGTTTTCCATAGAGGTTGTACTAATTTGCAGTCCCACCAACAGTATATAAGCGTTCCTTTCTCTCTGCTTACAAGCCAGCATCTTTTTTTTTTTTTTTTTTTACTTTTTACTAATGGCCATTCTGACAGGGATAAGGTGACATCTCACTGTGGTTTCAATTTGCATTTCCCTGATGATTGATGATGGTGAGTATTTCTTCATATGTTTGTTGGCTGTTTGTCTATCTTCTATGTACTAAGAACAGTCAAGCTGAGAGTCAAATCAAAGATTAAAATAGCAACAAAGAAACTTAGGAATATACTTAACCAAGGCGGTGAAAGATCTCTACAAGGAGAACTATGAAACACTTATGAAAGAAATCACAGATGACACAAACAAATGGAAAAACATCACATGCTCATGGATGGATAGAATCAACATTGTTAAAATGTCCATATTGCCCCAAATGATTTACAGATTCAACACAATCCCCATAAAAATACGAATGTCATATTTCACAGATCTAAGAAAAAATAACTCTACACTTCATTTGGAAGCAAAAAAGATCCTGAATAGCCAAAGAAATCTTAAGCAAAAAGAATAAAACTGGAAGCATCACATTACCAGACTTAAAAGTATACTACAAGGCTACAGTAACCAAAACAGCATAGTACTGGTATCAAAGTCGAGACATAGACTAATGGAACAGAATAGAGACCACAGATATAAAATCATTTACCTACAACCAACTGATATTTGACAAAGCAGACAACAACATATACTGGGGAAGGGAAGCTCTATTCAATAAATAGTGCTGGGAAAATTGGATAGCCACATGCAAAAGAATGAAACAAGACCCCTATCTCTCACCATATACAAAAATCAATTCAAGATGGATAAACAAATTAAACATAAGGCATGAAACCATAAAAATTTTAGAAGAAAATGTAGGAAAAACTCTTTTAGACATCGGTCTAGGCAAAGAATAATTGCTAAGACCCCAAAGGCAAATACAGCAACAACAAAAGTAAATAAATGGGACTTGATTAAATTAAAAAGCTTCAGAACACCAAAGGAAATAATCAACAAACAGATGACCTACAGAATGGGAAGAAATATTCATAGATTATATATCAGATAAAGGGCTAATATCCAGAATCTACAAAGAACTCAAACAAATCAGCAAGAAAAAAACAAACAATCCCATTAAAAAATATGCAAAAAACATGAATAGAAGTTTTTCAAAAGAGGCATAGTTTTCATGCAGTAAAATTCACCCATTTTCAATGTAGAGTTTGATGAGTTTGGGCAGTTGTATACAGTCATGCAATTACTACCAGAATCAAAATATAGAATATTTCCCTCACTCCCAAAATTCCTTCCTACTCCTTCACAGTCAATATTCTCCTTTCATCCCTGGCTTGAGGCAACACCTGATCCGTCTATTCTTAGTATAATTTTGTCTTTCTAAGATTTCATATAAATAGAATTACATAGAATAAATTTTGATTGGCTTTATTCACTTAGCATAATACTTTTGAGATATATCTATGTTGTTGTATATAATAGCAATTATTTCATTTCTATTACTGAGCAGTATTCCATAGAATGGATATGACATAATTTGTTTATAGTTGGTAGACATTTGAGTTGTTTCCAACTATTGGCTATTATGAACAGTATCGCTATGAACATTTGCAAACAAATCTTCGTGTGCACATCTATTTTCATTTCTTTTGGGCAAATGCCTACAGGTGGTATATAGTTGTATCTCATTATGATTTTCATTTGCATATTCCTGATTATTAGTGAAGTTGAGTCTCTTCCGGTGATTATTGGCTATTTGTATATCTTATTTTGTGAAACATCTGCTGAAATCTTTTGCCCATTTTTAAAAACTGGATTGTTTGTATTCTGATTATTGAACTATAACAGTTCTTTATGTATTTTAAATGCATATATTGTCGGGCATATATTTTCTCCCAGCCTGTGGCTTGCTTTTCAATTTTCTTTTAAAGAGAGAAGTTTTAAATTTTGATTACATCCCAGGAATGTAGAGATGAGCAAGACATAGCCCTGGCTTTAAGGAACCCAGAGTGCCACGGGGATGGCAAGCAAATCAAAAATCACAGTACAGTGGGATTACATCAAGTGATCAAGGTAAGTGCAGGTGTCATGGTTTAGGAGGGACACCTAACCCAGCCTGGGTGGAGGTTTCCTGCAGGAAGTAAATGTAAGTGAGTTTTAAAGAACCAATAAGGTAGGGGAAGGGGAAAGACAATCTGGGTAGAGGACAGAGCATGTGCAGACACATGACTCACACAATACACTTTGGCCACTCTAAGCAGATGTCACTATGGTTGGAGCAAAGAGCGTGCGGGTGGGGGGACAAAGGAGGGAAAGTAGAGGAAGTGAGGCCCAGATCACAACAGGCTTTGGCTGTTAAGATAAAGAATTTAGTTTTATTTTTTTAGATGGCAACAGGAAGGTATACATAAGATGCAAGGGAAAGGAACTCTTTACGTCAAAAGTTACCATAAATCTGTAGTAAATAAAGCACTGTGGTATTGATGTAGGAATAGACAAACAGAAAGACAGAACATTCTAGATAGCCCAGAAACATGTCCACACATAATCATAACTTGGCATGTGACAGAAGTGGTATCGTAGGGCAGTTGGTAAAGAACATGCTATTTAATTGATGAGATTAGGGAAATTTGTGTGGAAAAAATTGGATTTTTACTTTACATAATCCACAGGAATGGATTCTAGACATATTGAAAACCTAAACGTAAGAAAAAACTTTAATATTTCTGACTCAAATTAACAAAATATCTTTATGATGCCAAAGTAGGGAAGAAATTCTTAAGCAAATAATAGTAGGAAAGAGGGTTGGGATATATTTTCCATTTTCACCATTCTTGTGGGTGGAATTTTATTACGGCTTAATTTATATTTCTGTGATAAATAATAAGGTACAGCACCTTTTCTTGTGCTTATCCATGATTTGGATATCCTCTTTTGTGAAGTGTCTGTTAAAGTCCTTTGCCCATTCCTCCATTAGTTTGTTAGAATCCTTTATATATTGTGGATATGAGCACTTTGTCAGTTCTATGGGTTGCAACTATCTTCTCCCACGCTGTGGGCTTTTACTCTCTTTGATGAAGAGAAGTTCTTGATCCCAGGAAATCCAATGCACCAATGTTGTTAAAGGAGAATTTATGGTAGAGTGTGGTGACTCCCATTCCTTGCTCTGGGAAGCCCAATGAGCATCTGCCATTTCCCGGGATAAGGCTTTTTCTGGACAGTAGTTCATTCATTCAAGTGTCTCTTAAGTGTCTCCTGTGTGCCAGGCTCTCTCCCAGCTGAGCAGGATTCAATGAAACAAAACAAAGTCTCTGCCCTATGCAGCTTACATTCCAACAGGGAGTTAGAAAAAGCCTAAGTCTGGAATCTTCAATATGAGCAATAAAACAAATCAGCAAGACTGCTGAGTGGACTGAGCTGGGATTAGATATGATGAATGTATAAAATCAGAAAGAGGCTATGACCTCCAGTGGCACTAAGAGGCCTGGGAAGAGATAAAGCTGGCAGTAGAGGGTTGGAAATTAAAATGAGGAAAAAACAGCAACTCTTGCCTTGATTCTCCAGAAATATATCCTAATCTCCAGAGGCTATAGCCACAACTGGTCTGCTCAGTTTTAACACAATATAGCAATGCCCAGATTAATCCAGTGGTCAGGTTTTTGGCACAAACACAAACTGGGAAATGAAAAAGATCTTAGTGAGGCCACTAAGCTTGAGGAAAATTGCCTCTTACACTGTTTTTTCATCCTTAGCCTCTCACCCAACTCGGGTCATGTAAAATTAGATAGCAAATTAGAAGGAAGATACGTAGAGACCATCTGGAAGTAATGGCTAACAGGAAGCGAAGACAAAGTAAATAAATGCCTTGCAAAGTAAATAGAACTAAACAACACAGGAGTCCGGAGAGCACAGTCTTTAACTATTAAGGGGTGACCAGCCTAACGAGGGGATGCGTTCAAACTCCTTATGAACACTTCCAAACCTTAACACAGTGCAGTCATTTTACCTGATAGAGTCGGTAAGAAGTTATATTTAGTCTTCTCCCTTTAGGAACTCAAGGGTAAATGTCATCCTTTGAAAGGAAAATTCTCCCCCATCCAATGATATTTTTAAGTTGTCATAAATGAGAGGAAAAATTTTAGTTATTAGGAAAATAAACCACATGACCAGTAGTTCTTAACTTTTAAAGTCTTGGACCCTCTTCCCAGAAAAAAAAGTCACATATGTACATGTAGACAAAATTTTCAATATAATTTCAGGACTTAATGTGATGCAAGCAAATTAAATTCAAGAACTGAGGGTGGGACAAGAAGAACCAAGCTGATATGCAGCACCAGTAGCACTGTAACACCCAAAATGTGGAGTCATCCCAGGGTTGAGACATGTTTCTAATACAAATGTGGGTAAACTTTAACTTGCCTCTGGATAATGGGGAGCTACAATTGTAGCTCAAAGTGCCCACTGCAATTCTGTATGTTGCTCACTCGCCGCCTTGTCACGGTCAACTATTTGGTGCATTTCGAATAAGGGTAATGGGTTGTGTTTTGCATTTGCATTTTGTGTGGGTATTGGGGGTCGAGTAGGGGTTAGTATAGGACCTTGCTGTTCAGTGGCAGTTCACAGACCACAGCCTACCCCAGTGCACGTTAAACATGCAGAATCTTGAAGGCCACCAACTCTACCGAATTAGAATCTACATTTTAACAAGATCTCCATATACACCTTAAAGTTGGAAAACGCTTAAAACCTAAAGAAAACTCTAAGTTTAAAGAGAGAGATGGTAGCTATACAGTGGGCAAAGCTAGGATCAGTCTCTGAAATCTACCTAGAATATCCTTGTCCCAGATTATCCACTCAGAGATACCATTTCGTCCCTTATGAGTAAAGGCTATGATATCTTTTTTTCCCCTGATCAGCAGCCTTAATTTTCTAAAACAGGGTCCAGATCTAGGACTAACAACAGCAAAAAAAAGACACTCGAGCATGGTTGCCTTAACATCTATATATCAGGTCTTTTGTGTTTTACACACTGGAAAGATCTCACACTGGTGCAATTCTAATAAACGTAGTGTTATGGTTCCCTGCCCACAAAAGATTGGAAGCAGCACATTTATAGCAGGGCAAAGGGAAAGAAATAAAATATGGGGTTGGGGTGAAGTCTACAATGAGAATTGATAGTATAAAGAATGGCTTTGACATTTTCATGGTTATTTAGTTTTATAAATCTATTCACACCTCACAAACAGTAACTCAGGTCTTAGAGAACTAGTATTCAACTCTGGTTGCATATTAGAATCACCTGAGAAGTCCTCTTTTTTTTTTTTTTTAATAAAAAGGTAATTCCCAAGCCTCAAGCTCAGATATTCTGATCTAATTGGTCTGGGGTGGGATCCAGGCACAGGTGTTTTACTAAAGCTTCCCAGGTGAGTCTTGATGGTTTACAGTCAGTCAGTATAGGGCCCAGAGGCCTGGACACCTGAGTAGCCTCTAAGTAGGCTCTTTACAGCTTGTTGCAACCATTGACAATGATTGGTTCGGATGACCTTGGTTACCAGGATTTTCTTTTAAGAGGAAACCCCTATATATTAGAAGTGATTTTGACATAAATAAGATAGCCTAGGACTAAATGATACAGAAACACATATCTAAGTCCTGTGTCACAGTCACAAAAATCTAGAGGGCACTGGTGGGACGAGGCAGACACCTACCATCTCTCTCTCTCCTGACCCTCCCTCCATAGACCACGGCTGAGCATGCCCACAAATCACCTGGGGTCTTGTTCCAATGCAGATTTTGACTCAGTAGGTCTGGGGAGGGCTCAAGATTCTGCAGTTCTCATGAGTTCCAGGTGATGCTATTGTAGCTGGTCCAGGGACCACACTTAGAGTAACAAGGCTCTAGGATGACCTGATGGCCATGACTTACCCTCAACCCCTTCTGTGGAACCCACACACGAAGGATGGCTTCCTCATTCCTGAGGAGTGACTTCCACTGTGCTCAAAGCTGTAGGCTTTCCTGAACTAATGTCATGACTTTGTCTCTTCTCTTAACCGTTCCCTACCCAACTAGGCAACTTTGCCGGAGGATAAGGCACTGTTGCATTAGAAATGGGCTTAGAGAGCATCTGGTTTGGCCCATTCTTTACAAAAGTGTGGCACTGAGGCTGAGTTGTTAAAGGATTTGGATTAAGGATTAATCGTTAAAGGATTTGAAGTTCCCAGGGGAGAGTGGTAAAGTCAAAACTAAATCTAAATCAGGACGTGGAAACATCAGTTGAGGATTCTGTCAAAATGATTTGTTTCCTGCAACTTTCTAGTGAAACATCCATTTGCTTATCTTCGGGGAACTTGCCGATTAAAAGAGACTCAGGAAGGAACATAAAATTCTGAAGCTAGGCTGACTGGTGTTACAGCTCTAAGATGGGGCAGATAGCTCCCCCGTCTCTGAGACACACACTAGCTATTGTTTCCTCTCCTGTGGAGCAGCCATAAAAAAGCCTCAAGGCCTTCATAAGTTGCCCAATGAACTCCTCAGTCATCCTTATTTCATTTTCATTTTTTGGAACCCTTTCTCAATTTTCTAAATCCCACACAAGAATGATGTATACTCTTGCTCAATAATAAGAAGCCTTCATGCAAAATTGAAATAAATTGTTCTCTCAAACAGTGGGAGAAAGGAATCATATTCCCGGAACAGTCAGCTTACCTAGCCAAATGAATCTGATTCCTGCTCCTTTGTTTGTTTCTTTGTGACCTCTTAGAAAAGCAGAGCAAGTGTGAATGAAATTGGCAAATTCAAGCCAAGGGTAGCTGTATGCCTATAGTCCCGGCTCCTCGGGAGGCCGAGGATCACCTGAGCCCAAGAGTGTGAGGCCAGCCTGGGCAACATAGTGAGAAAAAAAATTAAAATAAAATCAAGTTTTTAATTAAAAAGAAATTGGCGAATTCAGTGGCATTCTGGGTCCTGGGGCCATCAATGTTGCTGGGTTAGGGTTAGGGGCCATATTGGCTCCTGGGTACCCCCTTCCCTGGCCACAAAAGGCTAACCCAACAGCACTGTTTAAACTGAACTTATTATCATTTCTGACCTCAAAGCTCTGAACTGGACTGAGACTTCCCCAACAGAGCTTATTACCAAGTCCAGTCCAGAGCTTTTTCATCTTGCTGTGTGGCTATATAGGTCTGGAGTCAGGAGCCATCCATAGGGAAATCAGCCTGAAAGCTACAAGCTTGAATATTAAATAATAACACCACTAAGGGCTGCACTGGAGAAGAAGTTTTCTGGGCTTATGGCCCCTCACTCCGCCCCCAACTTTGCTTGGCTTTTATCTTTTCTGTTCCTAGTAGATCCAATTACATCTCTATTACCTTAGGCTACTTCAGCACCTTCTTGGGAATTAGGCTGTCTGGATAGGCAGAGAGGCAGAGATACTCACCTGCAGAGTGGACCAGGTGTCCTCATCCGATCCTTCATTTCCCCTTTTGTGGCATTTCAAAAGGTCACAAATTATTTTTTTAGCGCCTAGTCACAGAGATGGGAAGGAAGTAGAAAGTTAGGCACCAAACTGCTACCAGTGGTGATGTTTGAGCAACAAAGGGTGGAACTGGTTTTACACGTTTCTCATTGTGCTTTACTTTCCTAATTGTCTTAATGGGCATGCGTTATTGCAGAATAAAGTGAAATTGTTTTCCTTATTTGCTATAATTTAGAGAGAGATGGTTTTGATCATATAACCCTGGGTCTTTCAAATCCATTGATCTTGGGGTGGAGAGGTTTAAGTACTCATTTTGAACTATGCTTTCACTAATAAATTCAAAGCCTAAAGGGAAAAACCAATGTTTCCTCACCACCATGTTTCATAACAGCTGTTAGATGACCACAGCATCATCAGAGCCTGGCGTGTGGGAGAGGAAGGGGGAGCGTCAAGAGTTGCACTTTGCAGAGAAATTGATTCTGACACTCAAAAGCACAGGCTGAGGGTGATCCAGTGAACCTGGGAAAGCCCAGGCCTGATTCTGGCTCACACGGGGCTCTGGATCCCAGGAGATGTAGAGGAGGCCGAGGCTCTGGGTTGCTTGGCATTGACAGTGAGTCCGGAGCAGAGACCCAGAGGCCCAGAGGCCCTGAGGCCCGGTCAGGGGTGTGGCTTGTGCATCGCACAGTGGCTGACTTGAACAGGGTCCCGGCCTGCGGGGAGCGGAGGGCAGCAGCGCCTCCCGGCAGAAGAAAGGACCAAGGCCACAGACGGGGCACCTCTCCAGCAGTGGGGCATGCGGGACGGAGGGCAAGGCTGCCGGGGGCTTGACGACGCGGCGGGCCTGCTGAGGCCAGGTCTGCATTCCTAGAAGCTGCCAGAGTTCCAGGCAGCAAGTCAGGCCTGGGGACAGGGCGGAACTGGGATCCCGCTTGCAGCTCCGCCCACCCTGCGTTGCGCCCAGCCCCTAGCCCGCCCCATCCTGCCCTGCGCCCCGCCCCTAGCCCGCCCCATCCTGCCTCGTGCCGCGCCCTCCTCCCGCCCCGCCGCTTGGGGGCGTCCACAGTCTGTCCGGCTATAAAGCCTCCGGCCCCAGGCGGCCCACTCATCAGCAAGTGGCCTTGCCAGGCTGCGGCTCTTGCTTTTTAGTCAGCCCCGGGCGCCATGGGCGAGCTCCGGCCGTGCGGGGCGCACACGACCTTGCACCCGGACCACCTGTGGATCTGGCACAAGGCCGTGTATGTGGATGAGAACCAGCGCACCTGGCTGTCCATAATCATCGAGGTACAGCCCGCTTTGGGGCCTAGACGCGAGGGGCAGCAGGGGCCTTGCCCTCCCTGGCTGGGCCCTGGGAGCTGCAGACGTCCTAGGACAGGCAAGCCCGCGAGGAGCCCCTCCTGTCCGGTAGGGTGAGGGCGGTGGCAGGGAGACTCAGAAGGCCTGATCTGCCCTGGGCGTCCCTGCAGATGAAACCACTTTGAGCCAGGCTCTGAAGGATGAATAGGAGTTCTCCAGACCAGGAAGGAGGGTGGGAAACCACAAAGGCATGTTGGACAAAGGGTGGGACCTAGTGCTTCTGGAGTGCGTGACTATGATCTTGCGTAAAACAGGGCTCTTCTGGGCGATGTGCTAATCCATAAAATGGAAGTAATATCTCTAAAGTAAGTGATTGATACATGTGGTTGGTTATCAGAATCTCCTTAGGTGATTCTGGCTCCAGAAAAAATGTGTATTTTAAAAAGAACCCGCAACAGATTATGATTGACCAAGTGTGGGAACCACTGCTAGAGAGTGTGGAGTATTTTGTGCCTCTTCTTCTATGCTCTGGAACAACAAATTAACAAGTAATATAGTAGCATAAAAGCTGGTATTGAATAAATGTTGACTTTGTTTTATGTGTGATGCCTTAAGATGAGACTTTAGTTAATGCTAACTTTTTTTAAAGACAAATAACTCTTTTATGAGTACTTTCTTGACTAAACCCAAGACTCAAAGAAACCGAGGCAAAAAATGTTGAAACTCTTTCCGTACATACACTGAAAAAAGTAAAAAGTTAAAATTAAAATGTGTAATATTAGAACATTTATGTAATATAATAGCAAAGACCAAAAAGTTATTTAGTGTTAACGATGTATGCATTTTACAGATGAGGAAACTGAGGCATATAAAAATGTAAACTTGTCCAAGGTACCTGCTAATAGGTAATAGGGTTGGAATTACAGGCTGTTAATCACCATCTAAATTTGCATTTTTGACATTTAAATTTTTAAAACATACACATATACTTTTAAAAACCAAGTTAAATATTTACTTTTTTAAGTCATGTATTCAAAGAAAATTTAGGTGAATATCTCTTTTAACTTCTGGTTGGTAAATATCTTCAACATGACACTGAAACGAAGAACCAGACAGAGTATTTCCTGTAATCATGATAAATGCCTCACGAAAAATAACCCATCAGCAAACTTTGGGGCAGGTTTTGCCTCACATAATCTAAAGGGCCAGTATTCTTAATATGTAAAAATTTATTTAAATCACCAATAATGCAAACTAAAAATGGTTAAGGATGTGGAAGACTATATACTAACACAGCAAGAATGGTGATTTTCACACTTCTACCTTGCAGTATGATCTGAATCGTTTTTTAATGGCGAGTTCTAATTTATTTCATAGACAGAAAATCTTTTTTAAAAGTGGACTTCTACTTTGGAAAAATACTCATTGAACAAATGTGAGTGCCTAGTTTATATGCCAGGTGAGGTTCTAGGCCGGGGAGGTCTGCAGTGAATGGGATAAAATCCCCACTGCTTGTGAAGCTGCCATTCTGCTTGGGATACAGACAACAAAACAATGAAGCTGGTGGCGAGTTTGCAGAACTGGGGTGAAAGGCAATGATGAGTGGCAAGGAGGTCTTCAGCCAAGGTATTCCTCTCCCAGAGTCTTAATTTGCATTTGCTTTTCACATTTTAGCCCATCATTTGATTCGTAATCCTTCTGAATCTCTTTGTTTGGGGCATGCCTCTTATGTATATCATAGAGTTGGATTTTGCCGAGTTTTTTCCCCTTGAATTGGTGAATGAGCCCCATTTTCAGTTACTGATATGTTTGGTCTTTATTCTGTCATGGTTTTATATAGTATATGTCTTTAATAGACATACATTTGAGCAGAGACCTGCCTAAAAGGAGGGAGTGAGCCCTGCGTAGATCTGGGCAGGAGGATGAGGCAGAGAGGACAGCAGGCTCAAGGGATTGCTGGAAGCAGGCACGAGCGTGGCAGGTCCCAGAAACAGCAAGGAGCTGTGTGGCTGGAGCAGGTTGGAGCATGAAGACCAGAACCGTGGGAGATGAGGGAGGCAGGGCCCCGGCCACGTGGTTCTTTGTGGACTTTTGTGGGCTGTGGGAAAGAATTCAAATCGTTCTGCCCGCGATGGGAAGCCATCCAGAGGCGTCGAGCAGGGAAGTGCCATGATTTGTAGACACTCGCTGTGACTGCAGTGCAGAGAACTGGTTGGGGGGACAAGACCGACACGGCGGCAAGTTAGGAGGTTATTACAGTAGTCCGGGTGAGAGACGATGTTGGAGGGGCAGTGGTGGAGATGGCGAAAAGTGGTCTGCCACCAGATTCAGGGGTCCAGGGACAGCTTATTTAAATGAGAAAAATAGGACAAAACAAACAAACAAAAAAAAATCAAAGAAATCCCATGACAGCTGAAAGAGGTACCAAATTGCATTGTTAGAAAGCTCACTGGCTCCAGGGCATGCCCAGCAACAAGAAGTTCATTGGGAAAAAGTATGCCTTTTGTGGCCCTGTCTGGGTGGCTAGACACGTGCGAGTGCTGGTAGTCTCGGCCCAGCCAGGGTCCCTGAGAGGAGTAGGCATGGCCTAAGGAACTGAGCTTCAGGGGACAGTGATCACCGGCATCTCACGCTGTGGGTGGGTGGCAGGAAGGACTCTGGTTTTCTGTGCCCGGAGGAGCCCGGATGAGCTGGGCCTGAAGGGATGCCTGGTCTTGTCTTCTCTTCAGACCGAGAGTGGGCTCCAAGTGCTCCTGCGTCAGGAAGATGTCCCCCTGGGGGAGCCTCTACGCCCCAGCCAGCTCCTCCCCAGCCTGCTGCCTTTGATGTGGCAGCTCTACCCCGAGAAAAGATACCGAGGCTCAGACTCCAGTTTCTGGCGCGTAGTGTACCACGTCAAGGCGAGTGTGTTTCCCCCAGAGCTGATCTTGGGGGGCTGCTTCCCCTCCCCTCATCTGGCCTCAGCGGTGGATCTGTTCCCTCCATCTCTGCACCGAAAGCTAAAAAAATGGGGAGAATTTACAACTGTACATCTTTAAAGGACTGGGTTAGAGAGAAGTTAGATCCTCTGAGGTGTCTCACAGCAGCCCCCTGGGCGGCAGGAAGCCCTCTTTGGTGGGCAGGCAGTGGGGCAGGTGGCGGGAGGAGGGGCAGTCTCCCGGGGCCCCTAAAGTCCCCAGACGCAGCTTCCCGCCTGCTGCTCCAGGCTCCTGGGAGTGGCAGGAGTGAGGAATGGGGAAGCGTTCCCTGGACTCAGCTCGCTAATCTCTCCCTTCTCTCTCTCCTCCTCTCAGTCCAGTGGCACAGAGGACCTGCTCCTTGAGAAGCTGCCATGCCTGGCGTGGGAGTGACACGGTGAGGACCGCTGGGGCCTGACACCTTAGTCCATAGTGGCCAAGTCAGAAGGAAGGAGCTAAGGCAGTACTAACCCCTCCTCTGAGGGTCCCCAGGGGTGGGACAAGCGCCTGTGTCTCTCCTTTACGACTTCGGGAGCCAGAGTTTTCTAGGCAGCCCCCTTCTCACAGCTGCACACGTCTGTGCCGTGCTTCACAGGCTGCGGCGGCACTTCCATTGACCATGGCTGTGGCAAGTAAGCACCGTTGCTCCCTCATCCCATCAGCTGAGCTGAGTACTAGTAGCTGTTATTGGCTACAAAAATGAGTTTTGAGGAAGTACAGTGACTTGTCCAGATTGCAGAGCCGGGTTTCAAATCCAGGTCTTCTGACCCCACGCCCCTTGCCCTGTTCATAATTCGCCCTGGCTCAGACGCAAGGCCTCAGCCCCTGGGGCCAGCACTGAGCCCAGACTCGCCCAGCAGCGCTGCCCTCACCACTGCTCGGTCCTTCCTCTGATCCTGTCTTCTCTTGTCTCTTCCCAGGTCTCGCAGTTCCTGTCTCCTTTCACCCCAGGGCCAGAGTCCTGCTGGCCTAAGTGGGGACATTTGTGCTTGTGTTCTCATTCCTTTACCACCTGTTGTCACCTCTACCATGCTGGGGTCTGGAGGAAATGGACGGGTGGAGGATGGCCCTACCCAGGGCCTATGGGACCTACCTGCAGGCCACTCAGCCCCCCTCGGCCCTCAGCACTGCCGCCTGCCTGGCAGATGGCACCAGGGAGGACCCGGTCGGTACAGCTTCCTCCAAGCGCCCCAGCTATACCTGTGCCTCTGGCTTTCTCAGTTGGCTGATGGTTTTCAGCCTTTCTCTTTCCCTTCTGGCCTTCATGGCAACTAGTGTCTCATGCTGCACGCCCAGGGGCTGTTCCTGGTCTGGTCGTTGAGCTTCGTGCACCTCTGGGAACGGGCCCGTTTGCCTGAGCCGGGCCTCTGAGACCCCGGACCAGCTGTGTCACGTGGCACCGTGCCTGCACACAAACATGCCTGCGAAAGCCCCACCTGCCCTCGCAAGTTCAGGTGCAGTTCAAGGAAAGGCCTGAAAGGAGCCCATGTCTGTGCTCAGTGCTCCACAGCCCGTGGCAGAGCAGGGAGCCGGGCACGCAAGCACCGCGGACGAGCCCTCAGGTGTCCTACTTTCAGAAGGGATAGAGATTGGGTCCCCCCCCAACTTTCCAGGTGTTGTGAGGTTGTATGTGGCATGAACACTTCGCAGTGTTGATCGATTAAATGTAAGACGATTCATCTAACTTTGTGCTCAATCGGCTTCTATCCTTGACCTAGATTCTAGCGGAGAGAAGTGAGAACAGGCAATCACCAAGTAAGAAAGAATATTCATGAATTTTATGTATTTCTGTTATTTTGGCAATAAGGCTGGATTTTTTTTAATATAATCTAACTCTCAAAATCCCAGTGTTCCTGGAGGTATACTTTGAGAACCATTGGAATAAGTGACATCATGAAACTGTCAGCAGCTCCTGGTATTCAAGATCCCCTTCCATCCGGTCCTGCCCACCTGCCCCCGACGTGCCCTCTGCCCCAGCCAGCTCTGCCTCCTGCTCACCCAGGCACGCGCCAGGCTCTGTCCCTGCAGGGGAGGCCTTCTTCCTCTGCTCTCAATCCTGGCAGGAGTCCCTCCTGCCTGGAACGGTCCCTGACCACTCAGGCCCCAACCAGGCTCCCTTCCCTACCTCCTAAGACCTGCCATCACGGCAGAGCCCACCTGCGCCCTGCCCTCCTGCAGCTCCTCAGCAGGTAGCAGGACCTCCGGTAGCACTAGGGAGTGACTTCCAGAGAAGATCCATTCTGTGCGGAATCCTCATCCTCCCACTTACGTGTGAGTCTGGTCTGCAGCCTCCTCGGCACAGAGATGGGGGTAGTGAAACTTAGAGGGTTGTTCTGAGCATTCAGGGGGATAATGTGAGTGAAGTGCTTTATCTAGTAAGACAGGCATATGAGAAACATGCTGTAATACTACTCCCACTTTATACTCTCTGATCGCAGCCTTCTCACCTGGCACTAGACGGAGAAGCAGCATCCACACCACGTGACAGGGTTTGTGACTCTTGCCTGCACAGTGCATGGCAGTGTGAGAGTTTGGGCTGTGGAAGCATTTACCATACAGATGCCTCTTGGTGGGGACAGAGCACGAGAATGTCAGAGCAGGAGGGACATCAAAGGTCAGCCAGCCACCTCACTTTAGGAATGAGAACACGTGGGCCCAGGAAGAGGAAAGTTCTTATGCAAGATTCTTTTGTTTACCAAATACTGACCACCACCGTGAACTGTGCTGGGTGCTACACCTACAGCAACGAACAAAACAAAGGCCCTGCTCTCGCACAGCCTTCGTTCTGGGAAAAAGGTAAAAAGAACGTGCAAAATCCCAGAAGGAAATAGAACAGGGTCACGTGGCAGGGAGTTAGGTCAGCTGGTAAAGCAATTCCTGTCTGGAGGAGGTATCTAGGATTGAACCTCGAGAAACAGGGAGCTAGATTCTTAAGAGGTGAGTGCTGTACAGATCTAACTTGCTGTGGAAATTAAGAACATAGCAAAAGGATTTCTTATTAAAAGAAATGCTGTTGTAAGAATAAGTGGCCCTAATAAATTAACTGAATGCAGTGCAGAATTTTTTTCCGCAAGACTGTAGGGTTTTGGCTGGAATGGCTGAGTGGACCGTGGTACTATTTATTGAGATGGGGGAGGTGTCAGTTGGGCAGGGGACAAAATCAGGAGTTCTGTTGTAGCCCGTTTGAGATAGCTTTGCTACCCGCTGTGGGAAGTGTTCATAGGCTGTTAATTGAATGTAGACCTAGCACTCGGGTCAGGACCGAAAAAATAAATTTGAGAGTCTTTAAAATGATAATTAAAGCCAGGGGCCTGAGGTCACTTACAGAGAGATGGTGTCTTTGAAAGCAAGAGAAGAACGTGTTTTAAGGAGGAGCATGCTGTCAAGGGAGGAGTGAGGAGAAGGGAGGTGGCCATTGCATTTGGCCCCATGGAGCCCGGCGGGGACCTCGTCGTGGGGAAGTTTCAGGGCTGTCAGTGGGCAGAGCCCTGGTGCGGGGCGTGGGAGCGAGGCGGGGGTGAGGAGAGCCAGCCTGCCGCGGGCTTCGTCGCAGGGGAGTTGGAGAAGCCAGGTGTTGAGGGCATTTTAAGCAGGAGCTGATGAAGCCTGTGTGTGCGTGCTGAAAGACAGTCCGCAGAAAGGGACAACCTGATGAGGCAGAACAGACAGGCGTTAGTCACAGGAAC